>BMAC01002133.1:0-25827 GCA_014905375.1 Phtheirospermum japonicum
TATATATATATGTGTGTGTATATATATATATATATATTATACTCCCATTAGTTAATCAGCAACTATTTATTTATTTAATATTAATTTTAATTTCATCTTTTAGCTTTAATAATTTATAATTCAATTCTATATTTTATCTGCAAAATAATGCAATAAATGTTCCACACACACAAAATTTTAATTATTTTTCAAATGGTGATAAAAAAAATGGTCTCCATTCCCATTTATTAAATGGCCTTTAACTTGTTAATTTTTGTTTTTTGTTTTTAGGATAATTTTATTTTAAACATTTATACTATAAAAGTATAATAATGAAGAAGTGATAGTACAAAGGTTTATGGGTTTACAAATAAATAAACCAACTTCATATTGCTCATATTTCGTCTTGATCTTATGTGCTCTCAATTTATGGCAATTAGAATTTGCATATTTATAATTTTTTTTTTAGATTAAAGTAGTATTTGTGTGAAAGTTGAAAAATAAAGCATCTTTTAAAATTAAATAACAAAAGTATCTAAAATAAAATTAAATTAAAAACAAAAAACAAATTAAGGACCTTTATTATGGGGATGCAGTATATTATACAAACTTGAGTCTTGATTATCGGGAAAATCACTAGTAAGATATATTTCCCTCTGCCTCCATGTCCTCCAATTCGTGTCCACTGACACACGATCATCGATGCAATCAAATCTTTTTCTTACTTTTGTGGAAAACCTTTCAGCTTCCTTCCATGATAAATTGAGCAGACCCATAACTTTGTCAACCGTATAATTTCTTATTCATCATAAATTYGAAAAATTCTGAAGCCGTCATGTCCCTTATTCCATCTTTCATGAAGGAGATCAAATTGCCCGGTGCTTATTACATGGTAATCTTCACAGATTTTAATTTTAGATGTATTCTTTCAATCCTTCATTCTAATTACACTGTATGAATGTTTAACTATTGCTCTCGAAGAATTTGTATAATCTGCATATATTCTTCACGAAAGGAATCACTGTATCTTTCAAAGCAGTTGATAATCTGTGTGATATTTGTGTCATGGCTAGATTTTTTTTTCATGTTTTTTCGTTTTCAGAGGTTCTGCAATTTATCCTTAGCTATTGCATCAACTGTACATCGGCTTTTTGTTATTTTTGTTAGAAATTCACCGATTTGCTGCTGCATGTTATTTTTTGTTGTTTTTTCTATTTTTTGTTGTTTGTGCAATTTCTTCTATACTGCATGATATTTTTTGTTATATTTACGATTTTTTGTTATTTATGCTATTTTTGTTATACTGCATGTTATTTTTTGTTATATTATTTCTATTTTTTGTTATGTATGCTATACTGCATGTTATTTTTACCGATTTGCTATACTACATGTTATTTTTGTTAGAAATTTACATCGAATTGGTATACTGCATGTTATGTTTGTTGGTGAGATTAACCGATTTGCTCCTGTTGTATATATTTTCTTCATATAAAATAATTTTTTGGTCCTCAACTATGCAGCAAATTCCTGAGAAGATATGTTCATATTTTCCTAGAACTGGGGAACTTGAATTTCAGCTACGTAATTATCGAGGTGTGACCTGGGATGTCCAGGTCAAAGTAGATGGGGATAATAAGGTAGCCTTTTTTTTTTCTCTTATTGTGTCATATTAATTTTAACCATGGATTGCACTATATCATTCACTTTTTTGTATTTTATTTGTGTACAATTGATTTTTCTCTGCTAGGCTCGACTTGGTAGTGGATGGCAAACGTTCCAAAAGGAAAATCACATTGCCGAGGATTTCACAATCGTGTTTGTAAACAATGAAGCTGAGATCTTCGATGTAACCATTTTTGATGGAAAATGAGTTTCCCTTATGAAGGATAATGGAATTAATCCAGCCAATGAACTGGTGGAACCTAGATTTGAGGTGAAAATCACTAAAACACATCTCATCCATGGTCAAATCGTAAGTGTCCTATTCGTTGTAAGACTGACTACAAGTTTCCATCGATCGGTTACAAATGTAATGAATATTAATAATGTTTCACCCTATTTGTTATTCTGATATGTAGGGTATACCTAAGGCATTCTGGAATAAAGTGGTTGCTGAATACAATCGTTGTAACGAAGACAAAGCGACGATTAGATACGGTGATCTTCGTTGGGTTTGTGATATAACTAAGCATTCAGATGATCATATCTTTATGCAGAATGGCTGCAACCTGTTGATTGATCAGTTGATGTTGGCGCTGGATTCCAAGATTTCTTTCAAGATCCTACCTATTCCAGGACTGGTTTTCATTGTCGAACTGCTTCCTTGATTCTGTGTTTCGTTTAATATTATTAGTAATCTCCTTACAAAAGATGTCAGACTGTTTAATGTTTTGTTGTAATTTGTTTAATGTTATTTCTTGTTTGTTTAATGTTTAGTTGTAATTTGTTTAATGTTATTTATGGTTTGTTTAATGTTTAGTTGTATTTTGTTTAATGTTATTTCTGGTTTGTTTAACGTTCTTTCTGGTTTGTTTAATGTTTATCTGTAATTTGTTTAATGTTATTTCTGGTTTACAATTATGAATTGGTATAGCAGGGGTAGATCATATGAAAAGTAAAAGTAAAGAATATGTACATTCTTGAGCAGCTTAAGTTCAAAATATTATTTTTGGCCTAGTTACAAGGATAAAAAAATAGTTATCTTCAAACTACAAATACCTCTTCTCATAGCTTTTATTTATTTATTTATTTATTTTTACAAATTTCTAAGGTGAACACTACAAGAAGCTACTTGTAATTTTGAAGAAAAACACAAATTTTACAAAACAATTCAACAAAGCACAAGAACCACAATGTCAAATAGGTTTCAAGAACCACAATCACATCTGCCGAAACCCTCTGGAAATTTATATTTAGTTTACAAACTACACCTAAAAATAATTGTGGGATTGGTAATGCACAAATGAGTATTTGTAACATTGCCTTGGGTAGAAAAAGGTATCATTATTATACAGCTGAAAACCAAAATTTTGATATCTTGATTAATCCTTAGAAAGACAGCAAATAAAGACCACGATCTTCTCCTAAAACATTATGTCTTACAAAAATAATAGTAATACACATGCAGATATATCATTCAGTAGAAGAAGCATCAATTCCATAACCCCGAGTTCACCAGTTGTTAACACGCGCCTGATCTGTAAACGAAACACATGCCATGAGAAGCTCCAACGATTGACAGAAACAACATTGTGATCACCGAGTCCATCATCCTCCGTAAGAAATTTGACCTCAACTGGTGTAGACTGTATCTCTGGAAGTTCAGGAACCCCTAGTTGATTATCTGTTGCGTAGCCCCACATGTACAACTTCCCCTTATCTGACCAATTAAATAACATTCAGTTCAGTAATCTTTCCAAAATCAAAAAAAAAAAACGCAGCCATTTTAGCTCCAAGCTCCATGCACGTAAAATCATAAAATGGCGAAACCCAACAAATATAAACTTGAGCTGCTGATGATGAACCTCCACAAGCAACAAAGGTGACTCTCTCATTGGCTAAGTCCTCAACAGGTTCCGGAACCTTTCGATTATGAAGGGAAGAATTACCTAATTGACCTTGTCCACCGTGACCCCACGAAAGAACTTCTCCTTTGTCTGACATAACACACCAGAATATAGCAAACAAATGAGATTCATAACAAGTTTCTCCAAAATATCCATTATGAACGTATAAGATTCATACCTGTCAAATCAAGAGAATGATATCCACCACTGGCTATCTGAATTATACGGACATCTTTGAGATTAGGAATAGGTTGAGGTTCCCAACCGCCAATTTTATCAACCCCTACCAAGCTCGTAGTTGGAGTTGGCTGTGGAGAGAAGAACAATTTTAGCCTATTAATAGAACTTCTAGTTTTAGAAACTCAAACAGTTGCCGTTATTATCTGCCATTTTAAATTATTTTCTAAATGGGGCAATTACGACTCTGGTTCACTCACGTTAAAATTCTAATCATCCAAGAGGATAGAGATGTTGGTCGGATAAAGAATTTTATTTTCAAATACAACAAATATCCCACTTTATTTAGAAAGTATCATATAGTCTAATTATAGAAAGCAAAAAAAAAAAAACTTTATAGGTTCAATTTGGATAGAACGGGATATTTGTAATTTAAAAAAGAGGCCTTTTTGTAATTAGGCAAAACCTCTATGGTAGCATTTGTATAAATTCCCAAAACTAAATATAAATTACCAGAGGGTTTCTGTAACAAGAACCAGAAATTGAGAATGTTAGAAAAGTGCAATTCAAAAAAAACAATCACATTTTTATTCTTCTCCATCTTTGAGAAAATCGAAGAACTAGCCATGTAAAAGAAGTTAACAACTAAACAAGGATAAGAATAAAATTCAAGTTCACAAGAAACACCATACATTCTTGGAAATTTGGAGAAACGTATACAGTAAGACATTAAAACCATTGTTCGTACTTTTCAGTTTCTCCTTCACATGATTCTCTTGGACTTTTAGTGGAATCCAACTAAGATCCTATCTTGATTCCCACCATTTCTTTGTCCCAATCATTATTATTTTATTTTTTTCCTGGTTTAACTGTCCAAGATATTTTCCCTCAACTTCTCTTAACCACGACTAAAAGCTGGGAGGAATTCTTGATACTTTGATTAGGACTAATAAATCATAATTCACTAAAAAACCGAACATCAAAAGATTTTGCTGTCACCTTACTATTCAGAAAAAAAAATGTTATTTCTTGATGTAGACATGTATAAGGGCTTCATTTTACTCTGTTATTATATATACACAGAGATATATATTTGTATAGCTTCCTAAAAAACCCAGGGTTTGAGCAAAAACTATCTCATCTGTTCTCTCTCTGATGCTTAGTTCATAAAAATCAAAGCTTTATAAATTCTTGAAGGAAATTTATTGAACAAAAGAAAGAGAGGGGGAGAGTTAATACTCGATTAATTAATATTTTGTTGATCGACTTGGCAACGTGTTAAATTAGTACCTCGACTAATTAATAAAATATAAGGGTCTCCAGATTGAGTTTTTTATTTARCGTGCACAATTTCTACCATTACTATAAGAAACCTCTCGGTGGTTTGAAATAAAGAAATTGAAATTTTCTTACCTGTTGTCGACGGTCATATATGAACTCGCAGCAGCATGATGGGAAAAGAATAGAAAAAAGAGCAAAACGTAGAGGCGATCAGTCACTTGCATCCATATCAAACTCAGGCATCTAGCTATTCCTAATCTATATCATCCATATCGGAGTTATTATCATCGCCACGGATTGGTGTTTGATTGTGTACCGCATTCTCATACTCCTCAAATAGAACGGAATGCACACCTTCTCTACACCACATAGTTAAATCATTAACATCAACCGCCCCTATCCTATCCTCAACAGGTTGGCTTGGTTCAGCCAAATATGTTTCCTCTGTTTGCTCCTCATAATTAGTGAACTCTTTCACCAATTTTTTCATCGCATAACTAAAACCCTCTTCGGTAGGATCTTTCACGTAGAAGACTTGATGCACTTGTGATGCTAAGATGAAAGGATCATCTCCATAGCACAACTTGTTGAGATTAACACGTGTGAGACCATATACATCTTTTTCCACAAGAAACCACTCACATCTAAATAAGATAACACTGAATGAACCCCAATAGTTTAGCTCTATAATATCTTGTATCCTACCAAAATAAGTGACATCATCAACGCAAGGATTATGATCCTTAGTACTTGCAAAACTTGGAGTTAAGGCAGTCAGCGTTACTCCACTATTTTGTGTTTTAAATTTTTCATCACGTTCTTCAGTATAGAACTTATATCCATTGATGAAGTATCCAGTGTATCTCCGTGCGACATTACAAGGTCTTAAAGCTAGCCATTTAATATGATCAGGAACTGGTTCAGACTCCACTTTGTCTCTAAACCAATCCACAAATTCCTGGCTATGTTGTTAAGCTTGCCTCTATCTTTTTCTATTCTTATCTCGGGACTTGGTTTTCATCACATCTTCATGTTCCCTGCATTGTTAAAAAAATCATCATTACTAAAACTCAATAACTAAATAACATAAATTTTACGATAAAAGGCACATAGACAGAAAATAAGGAACTTACTTTATGTACTTCTCAACTAGCTCATCCTGGCCGTTGAATAACACATACCGATGTGCTAGTTTTTTTATTTCACGATCTAGAGAAAATGCTTCTTTCTTCCCTTTCTTTTTCCTCCCAAGTGGATGACCCATCGTAGGAAAAATAGGCGATCTCTCATCAATTGCATCAAATTCCTCATAACCTCGATTAATGATTTTGGATTTTTTCTTTGCACCATCACGCAAATATCTTGAGCAAAATTTAAGACATTCTTCTGCTAAATATCCTTCATCTATTGAGGCCTCAGGACGACTTCGACTTCGAACATATTTTTTTAGTTTTCCAAGATACCTCTCGATTCCGTACATCCATCAACCGCTTACTGGCCCACTCAACCTAACTTCATCAACTAAATGTATAGGTAAGTGCATCATGATGTCAAAGAAAGAAGGTGGAAATATTTTCTCTAGTATACAAAGAATCTCAACTATTTCACGTTGCCAGTGATCCAAACCTTCAGGTTTCACAACTTTATTGCATATGCCTCTAAAGAAAACACTTAATCTTATCAAAACTAGAGCAACATGCTTAGGTAAACTTTTCCTCACAGCAACAGAAAGCAAATATTTCATCAAAATGTGTGCATCATGACTTTTGTAACCTGATATTTTCAATTCATGCATATGAACACAATGTGAAATATAAGATGCACACCCTTGGGGTAGCTTGGCACTTTTCAAAACCTGACAAAACCAAGTCTTCTCCTCCTTGGTCATTGAGAAAGATGCTTTAGGCAACAAGTAGCGCTTACCTGTAGATTCGACAGGGTGTAAGGAAGCTCTTACCCCCATTTCTTTCAATCTAACCGAGCATTAAGATGATCTTTTGTTTTTCCCGGTATGTCCAACAAAGTGCCCAGAACGCTATCGCATATATTATTCTCTATGTGCATGGGATCAATATGATGACGAGATGTATTATGCTTTCAGTAAGGCAATTTAAAAAAGCAAGACTTTTTTCTCCACGGGCAATTTCCATCTTTTTTCCTCGGTTGTGTCTTACCAAACTTGTTCTCAAAGCCCCGCAACAAATGTAAGACCTCAGCCCCTATTAGACAATTTGGTGATGCCATCATCTCAATTTCCCCGTTGAAAGACTTCTTGTCACGACGCCAACAATGATTTGCATCTAAAAATCTACGAGCGCCCATGTAGAAAGACTTTTTACAATGATGCAAATGTAAATGGTCTGTTTCATAGTGACAATATGGGCATGCATACTTACCTTTTGTGCTATACCTGGACAACATTGCATAACCAGGAAAAAAGTCACTCATTGTTGATCGTAAGGCGACCCGCATCTGAAATGTTTGGCGCTTTGAAACATCATAAGTCTCCACCCCTAACTCCCACAAATCATCTAGCTCTTGAACTAAAAGTTGAAAGTAAACATCAATGTCATTTCCTGGGGAGAAGGGCCCTGGAATGAGTAAAAACAATATAAGATACTCTGGCTTCATAAACAACCAAGGTGGAAGATTATAATTAATTAAAACCACTGGCCATGTACTATGTGAAGTGCTCATGGTTCGAAACGGGTTCAAACCATCACTAGCAAGCCCCAATCGCACATTACAAGACTCTCGAGCAAAATCAGGATAGGACGAATCAAAATCTTTCCAACCTTTACCGTATGCTGGATGACGTAAGTTCCCATCTTTGACTCTTTTCTCATCATGCCACCTCATCTTATCAACTGTTTCAGCACACATATACAACCTTTGCAGCCTAGGTTTTAATGGAAAAAACCAAACTACTTTTTCTGGAATCCGATGAATATATTGAGAACCAGTCTCGTTAATCCCATTTTGTTTTCCACTTCTTTCCACCTCGGATCATGACAAACGTGGCAAGAAGTAGCACCTTCATTGTCCTTCCGGTAGAGCATACAATCATTTCGGCAGGCATCAATCTTGTTATAATGAAGACCTAAGTCATTCACCATCTTCTTAGATTCATTAAAAGATTTAGGCAATTTCGCTTCCGGAATTAATTCTTGGATGATCTGGAGAAGATCAGAAAAGGCATTGTTACTCAACCCGTGAACACACTTTAAAAGCTGCAACCGAATCATGAATGATAACTTTGAGAATGATTTACAACCCGGATATATCTCTTGTTTACCACCCTCAACCAGTTTAAAGAACTTCTTAGCCTCTGGATCGACATCCTCTTCGACATCTTCATGGAAGCTAGAAAGCTTGTCAGCCAAATCCGTATGAGTATCATATATTAAACCTTCCATGTCATCATGTGCAATATCCCTCTTTGTGCTTGGAATGGACGATGACGCACCTTTCTCCTTAAAATGCCATTCTTTAATTCCTGGACCGATGCCATTTGCAATTAAATGGTTATAGACTTCATCTCGACGATGCCAAAATCGATTATAACACTCCTTACACGGACAACTTATTTGGTCTTCCTCAGCTCGAGTACAAAATGCATAATTTAGAAAATCCTCCACTCCTTTAGCATACTCACTACTGGATTGTGAGTGGTGGATCCAACTACTGACTTCATGATCCATTTTTAAACCTTCATAAGAAATGAACCACATCAAAAGTTATTACTAATACAGTCATAATTTATGGATTATTAATGATAAACTATTGTTATTAAACATATTTTATTCAAACACATAGAAAAAAAAAAAGAAAAGAGAAAGAAAGCATAAATAAATCTTAAAATTTTTATTTGCAATATAAATTGGCATAATATAGCACCAACAGTACTTATCAAAAAAAACCAAACCAAAAATAAAATAAAATAGAGAATCAATCCCCAGTATAATACAATCAACACACTGTTATAAAAACAAACCATCCTACATTACAAAAGGCAAACATAACAAAAAAAAAAATACTTACTGAAAAAATCAGCTACAAATAACAATCCTAATTCCAACTCTCACGTATAGCATACAGTGCCTTAAACTAAACATCATCCATTAATCTAAAATTTTGTCATTTCCTAATTCCACAAAACAACACACTCCAAATGCTCCAGAAATTTAGACCAAACTACACTGTTCAATTTGTCTCTAAATAGAGTATCTTTCTTCAAATGAGCAGGCACCTTCTCGGATACCTTAATCATCCCTGAAGTTACAAATTACACGTATAAAACTTAAGGCGGGACCAAAATTTAAACAAAGCTAAACTTATGGGACTAAAATTGATATTGACTCAATCCTATGGTACCAAAATGAAGTTTTTTCCAACACTATATATGTACCTACTACTACAACAAACTGTTACCGCCTTTCAAAGACAAAAAGAATTAATGAAATAAAAAAGAGACTGTTGCTTCTATTGGTTTGTGCTTCTACCATTTCGTGTTTCTTATAACCTAATCATATAGCTAATATAACTCAATATAATAGAAGTCATACAAGATCTAGGTTTAGCAAGGACTTGGCAAAAGAGAAAATCGAGCAAAAGTTGTAATTTGGTAATTTTAACAACATATCTTTAAAGTAAATGGCATTAGTTAAATTACAATAAGAACAACTAAGTAATGTAAAGGTGAGTTCAAAATAAAAATCTTTCTGCCCCAAAAACCAAACCTATTCTACTAATTACTAAATTCAGCTCAACCCGTGCCTGGATTAATTTGAATAATACGTTAATACACGACCGAACACAACAGTTTGGCAAAGTATCCTTTAAAAAAGATCCAAAACACACTTTTCAACAAATAATTCCCTGTGATCGACACCATAAAATAATCACTAATCCATCATTTTCATGTTAAGAATTTGACCGCTGTCTCCTATCCCTTACCAAACTCTAACATAAGTCTCGGATAGAAACACGATTACTCACAAAATTTTTTTTTAATGATTTGTTGGAATATATTTCTAGATCAATCAATGAAAATCCGGCTCAGAACACAAAAAATAGTCGGCCCAAAACCTGATTAATGCAATTTTTGAGTGAACTGATGATACCTGAAAAGTTGGATTGTTGTGATTTGAAGAATAAATTGAATACTCCAATCGTTGTGATTTGAAGAACAAACTGAATACTCCAAGAAAATGGGATTAAGCGGCCAAATTATCACCAACATCCATCCAATCCAAAGTCATACGACAAAAACAGAATTGATGTGAGCTGAAGTTTCAGCTGAATGCCAAGCGTGGACTGGAAAGAGGCGATCCCTAATTAAAACCGGTATTGTGTTTACATTCTATTGGTATGGGTAATTAATTATTTCTTAATTATTATTTGAATATATGGACCTTTCACTTATTTTTTTAATAATGCAACTTACTTAAATTAATGGTTTTTTTTTGCACAATTAATGTTTTTTTCAATAATTAATTTATACTCCACTTAAAATTAATGTTTTTTTTTGCAATATAAAATTGGTTTATGAAATGATCTCTTCAAATAAAAAATGAGTTATAAAAGTGTTAGTAACTAATTAAATAAAAGTGTTACTTAAATTATTGTTGAATTAAAGTGATACAAATTTATGTTACAAAAAATTAACAAAATAAAAGTGTTACTTAAAAAGTGTTACCTAATTAAAGTGTTACGTATAAGTGTTGCGTATTTGTAAAGTGTTAAATAAATGTTACATAAATATTATAATATAAAAAGTGTTACAAACATATGTTAGAAGAAGTACCTAATATAGAAAGTGTTACAATTTYATGTTACGATATAAAAAGTGTTACAATTTGATGTTACCATAGGTCACTTTTTTTGTAGTGCTGGCAGAATGATAGATTTTTGCCGGGACTCTAAAATAGAAAATTAAATAAAAAAATAAAAAACTAAACTTTTAAAATGAAATATTAAACCCTAAAAATGGAAAACTAAACCCTAAAAATGGAAAACTAAGCTCTAATATGGAAAAATAAACCCTAAACTCTAAATTTTTGACACATATAATCACGTATAACTATCATATATCATCATGTATAACTGTCATATATTATCACGTATAACTATTATATATCATCACGTAAAACAGGGTGCACCTAGCAAGGTGCACCCAGGTGCACCTAATAAATTGCCCCTCATCGAAGCGAAGCGCCTTAATAAAAAAATGTAAGTACATATGTATGTATTTGTTATAATAGATAATTAAGTACAATAGTCATAATTTTAATATGATATAACAAGTTTGAAGAAAATAAAAACAGGTAAAATTAATAAATAAAAACAAAACAAAACAAACCAGCCGCTGACGATGAAAAATGCTCGTCAGACATTGTGGTCATGTTCATGCACGTTGAAGGAGAAAATCAAAGAAGCTAAGGTGAGGATAAGAGGTGGCACTGAAAGTTTTCTTCATGTTTTGTTTGAAAATTGTAAAACTAACCTTTGAAATTAGGGTTTGGGTCCAGTTTCGTGAGACGCTTGCCTTAGGAGGCAACTTTGTGAAGATCACTTCGCCTCACATGTATGAGGCGCTGAGGCCTCCAAACGCCTCGCTTTAGTGCCTAGGTGGTGTGTTTCAATCATTCACGTCCCACAACTGTTGAGTGACTATCTTTAATTTTTTAACAGCAAACATATTAAGTTTATCTCTTAATCATATCAAATGACAATAGTTTAATAATTGATTCATAATTTGTCATATATGATTTTAAGAAAATACAATTTCGTATTATTAATCATATTAGTATTTACCTTTTACTGACAGAATGATGTCGCCGACTCTTGCTGCCATCCGTGGAACCTTCACTATCGCCCCTTCCCATTGGTGAGTTTGCTTTATATCATGACGTCCACCCAAATTCCACGGTCGGTTCTTTCTTCCCAGCCGCTCGCAGCCGCTGCGTTGCTGGCTAGGGTTTCATTGCAAAGGCTTCCACCTTCCATGGTTGAACTTGCTTCGTTTTGGGTGGCTTTGGAGCCTTCTCGGTGCCAAGAATCCCGGCCTTCTACCGTCGGTGGTACCATTAATATACAGCCCCAAACCATTAGGGATTACAACCAACATCATGCTTCATAAGTGATAGAAGATTTCTTAGCACTCTAATTTAAGAAATCGTCTTTGCAATAGTACGGAGTCAATTGTAGAGCGGTGAGTTATTTTCGAGTTGTGTCTCTCGAGGATAGATATTATCAGCAATCGGTGTTGTTTTTACTTAATCTTTTATTAATCTTGATTAAACTACTCTACTCTAAGAAATAAATAGTCATTTGGCTTTAGTTTGAGTTTTTAATACTAGATCTTGAATTGAAATGAAGACTTGAAAACACTAATTAAAGCAAAGGGGAATGAATCATTAAAGCTTGCTTGAAAATAACTAATTTTAAAAAAATTAATTAAACACTAATTAAAAACCTTAAATAAACTAAAGCTACTAAATTAGAGAAAGCTTTTAAGTTGAAAGAGAAAATGGAGGAAAAATCAAGGCTTGAAACTTAAAGGAGTCAAAGAGCATTAAATAAGAAGAAGTCAAATTTATCAAAGAGGAAAGTTTCATACATCTTTCAAAGATCAAACATTTGTTTTGACATAAAGAGTAAAAAGCTTCAAGATGAATGCTTCAATGGAGTTTTTGCCTAAAGAAGAATAACAAGCTAGAAGATGGAAATGAGAAATTGAAATGCAATGAAAAATAACATGAACTACAAATCAAATAACCAACACAAAAGAAATTGCAACAACACAAGAATAACACACAATATGAAGAGGAAAGATTACTACCAGTATTAGTCCAAACAAGCTCCAAGGTTTGTTACAATGTTCAAAAGATAGAAATCAACTTTAACACAACAAAAACCACAAATGAGGAAATGTCACCTTCTCAAACACTTGCTATGAAAATCTAACTAAAACTAACTAAACTAAACTAAGGGTTATGAATTAGGGTTTAGAGGCAATGGAATAGTGAAAATGGCTTGGAGGAGATTGAGAAAGTTCAAAATCCACCAAGGAAGGGATAAGGTTGGTGGAGAAAAGGCTGAGATATACATATATAGTCGCAGGGGCAAAATTATCAAAATGGGTCAAAAATTATAAAATTCCCTGCATCGCAGTCGATCGACTGAAACTCTTTTGATCGACTGCTTCCTCCTCAAAATGGTCCAACTACTGTCGAGCAGTTGATTTGGGCTAGGTCAGTCGATCGACTGCATGCCAGTCGATCGATTGGCATGGGTGCTCCAGGCTTGGTTTTCTAGTTTTCCGCTCAAGACGCCCGCTGGCTGTCGTTCCTTGTTCGCGCTATGTTACCTTGCTTGTCTACACTTGTTTGTTCTATAGCGAGTCGAATGGAATGCCCTAAGCATGCACGGGTCCCGCTTGGTCATTCTACGACGAAAAATATAAAAACGAGCGAAAATCTAAGAAGACGTAATAAAAATCGCGCACACGCTACAAAAACCTTAAGGTAACAAAAAAGGCCTAATCAAATCCTATACCCATAAATTCAAGGAAAACACATGGAAACGCGACACAAAAAGTTCACAAAAATACGTACAAAAACGTGCAAATCAACCACCCCGCACTTAGAATGATTGCTTGTTCTCAAGTAAATTTAATCTAGAATTACAAAACTAACCCCGGATGATCCTAAACTAATTCACAATAAATCTAATTCGAGATGTCGCATGCTACAATGCTTCTTAGCTTGATCAAAAATGACAACAAGGTTGCGTTGACATAAAAAGTTTAGATCAACTCCTGAAACCTAAAAGTACTAGGTAACCCTCTAAGTTGGTCCCCTCGTCCTTGCCCCGGCTAAGGTCTATCCATGCTCGAACCGTTAATCGGCTCCCTACTAGACTCAATCATCTACAACTCTCTTTCACAATCTAAATCTAAAAATGAAAAAGGGAAATGTGCAAGAGTTGCATGTTTATTACATAAAAACTTCAAGGATTTATAACGTATCCTTGTTTATTCATCATCATTTTTTTATTATTGTTTTCTTTTTCTTTTTTCTCTTTTTTTTCTTTCTTTTTTCTTTTTTTTTTGTACCCAAGTAGATGAGGTACTTAAGTACAAGATATATACAAAGAGAAATCAACTACTCCGATCACTCGTTGCTACTAGCAACTTAAAATGTTTTTGATCGAGCACATGGAGTAATTGACGACTCCAAAATACAATAAAAAATCCTATAGAGAGTGTTTAATGACGAGTCTAGTTGAGGCACTAGTTCTAAATTGAGATCAAGGATAGCACGAAGCTAAAGCCTAACAAAGTTTCCAACAAGTTAAGCTACCTAAGTCCATTACATCTGATCGACAATCTAAACTCCCTAACCAAATCATCAAATTCGCGTCACTTCGCCGAGGTTCAAAGAAATATAACTCACATACTTCTCAAATTATCACAAGCAAGCATACAAATAACTTAAAAACCTAAGATGAACCCCAACCACCCCACACCTAAAACCTAGTAATGTCCTCATTGCAAATTAAGCTAAAAAATGGTAAAAAGTGTACGGGAAAAGAAAACTCCCCTATTCTCAAGCTTATGATGATGTGGTCGTGCATAAGTCTTCTCTGGGAGTCGAGGCAAGCTACCTACAAGAAATGAACAAACAAAGGGTTTCCAAAACAAGTTATGTACAAAAAGTGAGAATCTTTTTGGGGTTTTCGAAATATCTATTTTTTTTTTGGATTTTTTTTTTCAATTTGGGTTGCCTCCCAATAAGCGCTACTTTAACGTCTATAGCTTGACGATCTATACGAGTGATGCTATTCGGGATCCAAGAAGAGGTGGCGATCATGCCACGCCTTGGTGTTCTCTAGAAGACACGCCGGGTGACAAAATCACCAAGGCGAACAAGTCGAGCAAGCCGGAAATCAAAATAATAAAATCACGGACTTGCTTCAGAGCTCTAAAGACTGAGTAGTCAACCACCAAAACTTGATCATCACAAAATGGGTCGACGTACTCCTTCATCTCCCCGTCTCCCATCTCCTCTCTTTTAACATTAAAAGTAGTCATAGTCAGGCTCAAGAGAGTAGGACCCAACGCATCCCCCACTACTTCTTCCACCTCCTCTTGTTCAAGTAGACATAAGACATCGGGTAGTGGTAAAAGAGGCTGGAGTATCTCCACATCCTCCAAAACCGGCACAACTTCATCATCCTCACCAAGAGAAAGTAAGCTCAACACTCCAAGTGTCGTTGAAATCCCCAAAGGTGACTCCCCCACACATTCCTCTCTAACATCTTCAAGAAGCATGAGAGGGGTAACGCCAACTTCTGACCCTTTCTTCTTACCCACTAACTCCACCTCCCTGCACACCTCTTTCAAAAGACCGTGAAAGCTTGAATTTCCATCAACAAAGGTGGGATCCACCACATCAAAGATGAGCATTTTGTCAAGACAATGTTGTTTAAGCTCGTCCACATCATTGGAAATTTGATCTATTTGAGTCTCCATGCGAGCAAGACATTCATCAGATTGTCGAACCGCATCCACGAGCTCGTCTAAAAGAGACTCTATGCTCGGGGATTGGGACATAGACAAATCTTGAGAAAATGTGGTTTAAAGATCATCGCTCAAAGGATACAAATTTGAGGTCGGTATCTAGTAAAAGTCGTAGATCGAAGAATAGATATCATGGATTGGTGGAGCATATAAGTCAAAGCTCGGGTAAGAAGAAGGCGGAGCTAGTGGAGCATATGAGTCCCCAAAACCCGGATCATAAAAATCACGAGAAGGTGCATAAGGATCCGTGCTCGGATTATAGACATATGAAACCGGTGGAGAATATGAAGGGCTTGGGACGAAATAATCGAAAGGGTGGGCCAATTCTTGACCGCTCGAAGCATACAGGTCATCATAAATAAAGGGGACCCGATATCTTTGAGGAGTGGTGCACGAATTGGGGTAATAGGGAGTTCGGATATAAGGATCATCATATGGCAAACTAGATCGGTAGTTCGGATCAATCCAGCGAGCCATGAGGTGATGATGTGGGCCCGGATAATGCTTGCGGCGGAGGCGTCCCTTGATCGTCGTGTATGTGGGCGGGCGGTATCGGATTCTCAAATGAGTTTGTCATCGTTTGCTCTCGTCCGAGCGATCGCCTACCTTGCACAATGCTAAATAAAGGATTACGGGTATTCAATGTAAAACAATAATATAATCTAACTACTAACTAAGATAACAAGAGAAGTAATTAAGAACACCATTAACCTTAATCTATCCCCGGCAACGGTGCTAAAATCTGATCAAAGATTTCTTAGCACTCTAGTTTAAGAAAAATTATCTCCGCAATAGTACGAAATTGATTGTAGAGCGTTGAGTTATATCCGAGTCGTGTCTCTCGAGGATAAATATTATCGGCAATTGGTGTTTTTACTTAATCTCTTATTAATCTCGAGTAAACTACTCTACTCTAAGAAAGCAGTAGTCATTTAGCTTGAGTTTGAGTTTTTAATACTAGAGCTTGAATTGAAATGAAGACTTGAAAACACTAATTAAAGCAAAGTGGAATGAATAATTAAAGCTTGCTTGAATATAACTAATTTTGAGAAAATTAGTTAAAAACTAATTAAAAACCTTAAATAAACTAAAGGTACTAAATTAGAGAAAGCTTGCAAGTTAAAGAGAAAATGGAGGGAAAATTAAGGCTTGAAACTTAATGGAGTCAAAGAGCATTAAATTGGAAGAAGTCAAATTTATCAAAGAGGAAAGTTTCATACATCTTTTAAAGACCAAATGTTTGTTTAGACATAAAGAGTAAAAAGCTTTAAGATGAATGATTCAATGGAGTTTTTGCCTAAAGAAGAATAACAATCAGAAGATGTAAATGAGAAATTGAAATGCAATGAAAAACAACATGAACTACAAATAAAATAACCAATGCAAAGGCAATTACAACAACACAAGAATAACACACAATATGAAGGGGAAAGATTACTACCAATATTACTCCAAACAAGCTCCAAGATTCTTTACAATGTTCAAAACATAGAAATCAACTTCAACACACAAAAAAAAAACCACAAATGAGGATGTCACCTTCTCAAACACTTGGTATGAAAATCTAACTAAAACTAACTAAACTAAACTAAGGGTTATGAACTAGAGTCTACAGGCAATGGAATAGTGAAAATGGCTTGGAGGAGATTCAAAAAGTTAAAAATCCACCAAGGAAGAGATAAGGTTGGTGGAGAAAGGACTGGGATATATATATATATAGTCGCAAAGAGAAAAATCATCAAAATGAGTCAAAAATTACAAAATTCCCTGCATCGCAGTCGATCGACTGAAACCTTGTCGATCGACTGCTTCATCCTCAAAATGGTCCAACTACTGTCGAGCAGTCAATTTGGGCTGGGTCAGTCAATCTACTGGACTAGCAGTCGATCGACTGCATGCAAGTCGATCGATTGGCATGGCTGCTCCCGACTTGGTTTTCTCGTTTTCCGCTCCAGACATCCGCCGATTGTTGTTCCTTGTTCGCGATATGGTCCCTTGCTTGTCTGCACCTGTTCATTCCATAGAGAGTCAAATGGAATGCCCTAAGCATGCACGGGTCTCGCTTGGTCATTCTACTGCTAAAAAACATAAAACGAGCAAAAATCTACGAAAACATAATAAAAACCGTGCAAACGCTACAAAAACCTAAAACTGACAAAAAAGGCCTAAGCGACTCCTAAAACCCATAAATGCAAGCAAAACACATGCAAACGCGACACAAAGAGTTCATAAAAACACATACAAAAACGTGCAAATCAATAAGCCAATTCGCCTTTTGTTACTTTTCAGTCACAACCCGATATGGTTCCAATCCACCACCACGGGATGCACCCCTCGTTACCTGTGGCAGCGAATTTCTCTGATGCTCCATCGTCGAAGATTCATAGCCAACCTGCCTTTTATTTTGGATCTTTCACTTCTTTGGGCAGGTTTTCTAACCATAATTTATAGAAATCTCAACCTGTTTCCTCCATGGTTAATATTCCAGCACAACCCGCGTTGGGTATACCCCATCAGCCGTATGATCTCAATGTTGGAGATGGTTCTATTCTGCAAGTATCACCTAATTTTATCTCCAACTCACGGCAGTCGCCGACTACTACACCGTAACCTCGGACTTTGAATTCTAAGCATTCAGAATTGCCTAATTTCTGGGCAGCCTTGATAGGGTCTCCAAACAAACCCCCTATCCCAGCCCCCGTGAAAAAGGGAGATCTTTTCTCTATCTCCATTAATGAGGAATCCTCCAAGAAAATCACGCGACTCCTCAATTCTTCATTGCTTGGGCGCCTCTTGTAAACAAAAGTTAGTAAGAATTACTCATTTGGTGATCATAAAACCAAATTACATACCTTATGGGAAATTTTTAATGTTTGGAAACTCATAACACTTGGAAAGGGTTACTTTAGTCTTCAATTTATTATTCAATAGGATCGCACTCGTGCTTTTTCCCATGCAAGTTGGTCACTAGGTCCCGGGACTTTTAAACTCATGTCGTGGGTTCTGGATTTTAATCCTTATGAGGTTATATCTTCATCATCACGTGTGTGGATTAGGAATTATGAGTTAAGTATAGAATATTGAACCCTGAAAGTCATTTTAAAAATTGCTAATGTGATCGATTACCCTATTTGCAATGACGAATTTTCGTTATCCGGGGATGTCGGTCATTTTGCTAGAGTTTTGGTTGAAATTGATTTTTCCAATACCCTTCAAGAATGCATCATGGTTGAACGCATGGATCATTATGCTTTCGTTAGCATTGGTTACGAAAACTTACCCCCATTTTGCAGTAGCTGTAAAGTCGTGGGACACTCATTGGATAATTGCGTAAAGCATATACCTCCAATGGCTTGGCCGTGTTTTGAGGATGACCTGAATATCCCTAAATGTTCTCCTTCAAACGATAAGCGGGGAAGGCAACTACAACGTCAGGACTATCGTTTGAAGGAGACTAGTACACCTGTTATAGACCAAGTGTGTGGAGAGGAAAGGAAGGAACATGATCTAGCTACGTACATGATATCTCATGGGTCCTTAGCTACTACATGCGACAACGCTCTTATTCTCCGGCCAACGATCCCGACTGCGGGTTGAAGCACACGACAGTAAAGGGCCCACTATAAGAGAATTCACAACCTGTGGTTCGGACCATGGTGAGCAACAGCCAGCGCAACTTTGTGGGGAGAACCATTCGGCCATATACAGGTCGGTTGAGAGTGTTTGTGAAACTTCTCGATAGCTTGTGCTTTATGAGGAACCTCCACCACCTTCCACATCAACAACATCTTCGAGCATGGGTTATGTTGATAATGTGGACGTGGATCTTTCGGATAAGGTTTCTCCATTAATAGAACGTATCTCAAAAGACTGTCTCGCACTTGAAGAAGGACTTATAGTCGATGATTCGGATATCAACAGCCAACATCGCACCCCACTTTTTCGTAAAACTGTAATTGATCGACATACCCAGGAATTACAAGATAAAATTAAAAAATTGCAGCATAAATCTTCTACTCCTTTCATTGTTGACGATACAAACTCCTCTCCCACCCTTCGCCTTATGAGTATCGCTTCTAGACAATCTTGGGCGGATATTGCTGATGAGGGAGATTTTACTCCCGTATGCATTTCTTCAAAGAGTTCCCTTAAGAGGGAATTCCTTGTAAAGTGCTAGTATTATAGTTCTTGCATTTTATTGAATTGTTATGTATTCAAAATCTTTCCTTCTTTTATTAATAAGAGCGCCACAATTTATTTAAAAAAAATCATATCAGTCATTTTTGGTCAATTATTCTCATGAACTGATGCTATCACATTTAAAAGTAATGACTAATTAAATAGTTGGATACCCATGAATAAAATTATGATTAAGACTAATTCGACCAAAAAGATTAGCGCTTTAAGAATATGGGGTACCGACCTGAAATACGAAGTCAGCAATCTAAATAGCTTCAATTTAACGTCACAACGACCAGATTGGTCTCCAATAGCCTCCTGGCGACCTGATCGATCCTGCAAAATAAGACCTGAGCCAAGGCGGTGGATGGCCCTGGTGTAGGCCCTCAGATGATCAAGTTAGCGACATATTCAAGAGCTAAATAGTGCGCAAGATCAAATCAACTTAGAATAAAAGAGTGAGGCCTCAATCCTCTTTATATATGTAAGAGAAGTGTTCCCCAAGCTATGGTTGCCCTCTACTACTATAATACCATAAATATCAAAACCGACTTAGAATTAGGATTTTTGTTGTATGCTAAGTTCCCATAAATAATATAACTCTCGCTAAATTACCAAAATAGGTCTGGGCCTATAATTCTTTCTATGATATAGTCCGTCGGGACTCCACAAAACAACCCATATCAGCCCGTTAACGCCCAAACCATAAAAGCCCAATGCTCAATGCTAAGCTGCCACTTAGCATCGAGCTGGTATAATGAGACCCATGCCATAAGAGCACCCTACCCTATATAAGAGCTAACTACTCTCATACTTCAGGTCGCGGCTCCTTAGAACAGCTCGCCCAGCTCTATAAAAGAATGCTCCTTCTGAGAAATGAGGCCACTTACCCAAATTACCATAAATATCTGCGTATAGCCGATGTGAACATTTGATGTCCTATCAGCAAGTCCCCCATATTCTGGTTGATTGAGGTACAAAATCAAGTAGAATATATAAAAAGTAAAGAATACGTCGACTGGAAACCATACATCACTTCATTAGCTCACCGCAACCTCATAGGAGTTTACCACTTTACACGAAAGGTCGCTACACTCAATCTAGCTCGCTCAGCTCCAGAAGGATTGCACCTTCCAGAAGAAGAGGTCTCTTACAAAATCCCCTACAAGGCATATGATTACCGACCTGGATACCAACAAACTCAATCTCATAAGAACCATCAATTGTCAACCTGGGATCATAACCTCTGCACAGTAACCAACAAAAATGTAATCATGCGTATTTAAGAAGTAAAAAACACACCACCTCTGGCCATCCCATCCTTATTAAGATCATTAAATGCATTCTGTTACTATGTCGGGCACGTGTCACTTCCCCATATCCTTGTAATATATTTAATCCAGCAGTTCAAAAAATGAAAGGCCAGAATAAAAAACCTACCAACTTCCCGCCTTTCAAAACCCTTTCTTTCCTTTCATCTTTTCACGCCGCCCAACACCAAATATACCCTTCATCTTCATTCGTATTCATTTCATCACAAATACAAGCAAAAAACACCATCTTTCTGCAAATATTCTCTCGCAAAATTCTTCAAAATTCACGACGCACCAGCATCCACTGGCTAAGTCATCGACTGCAAAAATGAGTAAGTCCCCCTAATCGTTCCCCTTAATTATTTTAATTTATTCCAAAAATCACTGCATATGCTGAATGTATTTATTACATTTGTTTATGTTCCTCTTCCTCTCCCATTAATTAATTTATGACGAGCACAGTACCTTCAAACTCTGATCCTCAAAATCCCATCTTCTCAAATCGACACACTCCCTCTGACACTGAACCCACCGAAACCCCTTTAACCTTTACGATAAGATGAAAAAAAAACCCTTCACCCCAACCTGGTTTATATGCCGAAACAGAGGGTGGTATTAGTTGGAACGAACTCGAGGCTCAAACTAGAGCCTATACTGAAGCTAGAGCCTTAGTCGAGAATATAATAGAGGATCCATCTGCATCCTACCCAGAAATCAAAAACATCCCAGAGGGCATTCCCCCAATTGAACCTGATGTGCCTTCAACCCCTCAATCCGAACACTTCCTTGAAAACCCAGTAACCGTGATACCCCCTCGGCCACTACCGACCTACCTCCTCTTCCTTACACCACCAGGGTAGTTGAAGACAACTACTAGTTGCTTCCAAGTCGGGAAAAGCTTGATGAATTTAAGCAAGCACTTATCCTTCCCGATACTGCCACACTAGTCACCCCCACTATCCTTCTGACCCCACCCAAACCATCCTCTACCTAACCATATAGTGTTTTTTGATGAGCTCCTCAAAGCAGGCTTTAGGTTTCCTGCCCACTGGTTTTTTATTTATACTGCAAATAAATTCAAAGGCACCCTTCTCCAGCTGACTCCAAACTCAATAAGGTTTATGGCGGGGTATGTAATTTTGTGTACATATTATAATGTCCAGCCCAATCAAGTATTTTTCCATTTTTGCTTTCAATTAAAATACCAAAAGAACTCTTTCTACCTTTCCACCCGCCTCGGGAAACCTCGCTTCTTGGTGAATACTTCATCAAAAGTGCCCGATTAGCGGAAGAATTTCTTTCTTATCCATAATACCGAAACCTGGCCCTTCAATAATGAATTGCAATACCATACCCCAAAATAAGACAACCCTCTACCTCATAAACATGTCCCATGCTCTACGAGAAATACTTTGAATAACTCGCTGAATGGAGTAAACTCCCTTTTGATGTGGTGCAACTTACCCGGTGGGAGAGGCTCTTTTCTTATGTAGGTCTAGACTCGCGACCTAATGACCAACCTTTAACCCAATCTTAATTTGGTAAGCCTTTAATTGTAAATTCCCTTTTTCTTTATACTCGTGATAGACTCCTTTAATTTATCCTTGTTTCCTTTGCAGATGCCCTTATCAGTACTGTCTTTCTTCAAGCTCTGAGGGTGCCACTATCCAGGCTGATCCGAGCCCAGCGACAACATCAGTACCGCAAGCTCCCATAGTCGATGTGGATGAGAAACTGGATCACGCCATGGCCACAAAAGATGGGAAAGCAGTACCCAGCGACCTTGAAGATCGGATGCCCCTGCGAAATGTCATAATCAAGGGGAAAAGAAAAAGGATAGGTCGAGAGCGGCCCACCACACAATCTGAATTGTCGAATAAGAAATAGTGACGCCTCCGCAAGTCCTATGCCTCCACATCGAGCTCTCCAACTTTGGAGAAGAGTTTTGCGCAATGCGCTACCGCTGACAAATTTAAAACCCTTCTGAGTACTCAGGTGAGCTCTTATTTTTCAAAATACATATTTCAAGTATTATGCCACACATCTAACATATCACATATTCCTCTCTACCACGCAGCTTGAACATCTAGTGGATGCCCTATAAAACTATTTCCAGGCGACCTCCACCGATGACAAGCTGCAGAAAACCTATGATGAGCTAACTGCCCAGATAGAAAGGAAAACACAATAGCTATCTCTCAACCAAGGAGAGATGGACGAGGCTCGTCGCCAACTGGAAGCTCCGGAGGAGGAACTGAACGTCTCTAAAATCCAATTAGAGATGCTGAAGGATGAAACAATTAGACTAGGAGGTCGCTTGGAAGAGCTGGAGGGCTAGTTGCAAAGGAAATGCGAACAGATGGAGGGTGCTATTCACACTGCTCGCCAACAAGAGGTAGCTGAAGGTCACCGCACATTCCTAAGTACCGAGGTGGGAAATGATTCATGGACGCGTACAAGGATGAGCTAATGGCAGCCTACAAGAACAGAACACTCTGCCTGAGAAAAATGGAAAAGGGAGGCAAAGAGTGGGTTCCACACGCTACAAACAAATTAAGGCCCAGCTCGCTGCTATCAATATCCCTTTCGATCCCAATGTGGATGGCATCATTGATAAACTCCCCCCTTTCGGTATTTGGAAAGGCGACCCAAAACAGGATCCATTAGCCAAATAGTGGTTAGCTAGAAGAGTTCCTAAACATCCCGTGCCAAACCTCCAACCTTTCTTCAACCCGACGGTCTGTAGATAGACCGTGTTCTCGTCGACGGAGGCAGGATCCGGTGATGAAACACGAGCCTCCTCCTGATTTCTCTGATACTCCTCCTGCAATATATTGATTGATTAATTATTTACCATCACGAGTATTAAATACGAAAGATATATATTTATATTAATTACATCTAAAAAATACTTACAAAAATCTGCTGCAATTGAGTATCAGTGAAAAAACCGTCGGGTTTCTGGTGCATGGTCAGGAAAAGCTCGAATGCAAGGGGTTCCCTACCCAAATCCTCGCGTTGTATAAAATATCTCAACTAATTTTTAATTATGAAATAATTAATTACTTACGAGTTAAATTTATAAACATATTTTAAAATGACTTATGAGCCGATGTCCATGACGAATCGCAGTGTGGGACCCTTCTCTGTGCTTGGCCATCCCAGTAACCAGTTAGCTGGGCTTGCTTAACCTGTTTCTCTTCGCATGCTCCGACTACTTCTTGTTATCTGGCTTCTTAAATTCCACCAGCCATCTCTACCAAATTTGCTCACCGATGCACTTGGCCACCTTCCCCTCCAATTTCCACGCCTTCTTTCATTCGTTGAGACGACTACGATACGAGCCGGCCATAGAACTGGAGAAATTTTTCTGTACGAACGCCTTGGAATATACACTCGGGTCCCAATAACAGCACTTCTACAAAATAAAACAAAATAAAACAATACAATTTGATTAATAAAATCATTATATATAATAGCTTTTGAAAACCATATTAGTTTAATTACTCTAAACTCGGGCCATCAAAACTGACGATGAGAAGCGGGAATATGCTCGTACTTCCACCCATCGGGGTGCATACGAGCCTCGTGGATCTCTCGAAGGATAGTCAGTTACTCCGACGAGTCATTGCGTATCCTGGTAATATATAGAATTTTATAGGGCCATATATTGAAATAAAAAATTTATTACTTACAAAAATTAAATTAAAGTTACTTACCTTGGGGGGAGACAAAGATCTCGATCATGTCAGGACGTGGTGGCATGAGTCCTCTCGATGTACTGACCCCGGCCTCAGACGAGGTGGCTGGAACCACCGGCGGGGCCGCTCTTGATAATTCCATCATATCATCGTCTTCATTGTCTATCTGACGATGAGACGATGACGATGAACCAAGAGAAGCATGGCCCGAAGATGGGGCTATAGAAGAATGCCCACGACCTCTACTTCTCATCTAGAAAAATATTAAAATTTAAGCACAATTGAACCGGGTATGCAGGAAGGCCCCTGATTTGTATGTGTGGAGATCATTTTCAATTTGGTTTTACGAAGAGTTTTAGAATCTATAAATTAATGTAAATGGTATATCTGTAAATTTACAAATTTATTTCAGCCCGACGGACTTTCATCTTGTCGGTAATTAGTTAAATAAATAAAAATAATAATTTAATTTTACTGATGGCTCCGCAATTTGTTTACTAATAATTTAATTACTTAAATAAATTTGAAATCAAATTATATTTATTTTTTAAGTTTTAACTCATCTTTAATTTTATTAGCCTAAGTTAATTCAACATGGGTATATTGATTCTTTTGTTGTACTTGTTATGATTAGTAGTGGCTGTTGTTTGTTTTGCATGTAATTGTTGTGTTTTTCTTCGTGTTTTTAGATAGATATTTATATTGATTTTAGTAGTTTTGAGTCATTTTTCATTAGGTTTTTAGGTCGTTTTTCTTATTTTATTGCTTTTCGTGTTTCTTGCCAACTTTATATTTAATTTGGTTTAATTMGTTCAATTACCTTGAGGTTTGGTGAAATTCTTGGGTTTTTATGTTCAAAATATCTACTTGTAGGCTAAGGCATTGAGGACCAAAATTCAGGCCATGAGAGGCTCAAAAATGCCCAAACATTCTGGAATGCTGGCCTAGTCTCGCGCCGTCTCGCGCCACCCGGCGCCCCGCCGCGCGCCAGCTCGCGCCATCCCGCCAGACAGCGCCAGCGCGCGCCTGCTCGCGCCCGCTCGCCA
>BMAC01002144.1:0-10304 GCA_014905375.1 Phtheirospermum japonicum
TGGGGTGGGGATTCGAACCGCGACCTCTTGTAAATAGAGGAGCGGTGTTACCGTCCCGCCAAGGCAATTACATGTGAGAATTTATATTTATAAATGTAGATTATATTTACGAATAATGATATTTTTAAATATATGATTATTATAAATATATAAATATTATTTACAAATATATAATAATTATATTATATTTATAAATATATATATAATTAAAATATATTTATAATTAATTAATTCATTATGTATATGATATTATATTTATGAATAATTAATATAATTATATAATATTATAAATATATAACATTATCTTAATGTATTATAATTAAATAATATTTATTAGAAGTTATGTTATATATATAGAGCTAGAATAATAATATTTTTAGATAATAAATAAATAAAACATTAGAATAAACTTATATTAATTAGTATTTTTATTTATATATTATATTTAATGAATAATGATATTATAAATATATAATATATTATTATATATAAGTAGAAGGGAATTACAAAATTTTATGTTTTTAATTAAAAAAATATTTATTATAAATTATATTTTTATATTTATTTTATATCCCCTTAAATAATTATAGTATATATATAGTATAATAATATATATATATATATATATATATATATATATATATATATATATATTAGATTATAAATGATTAAATTTAATTATATATTATTATTATTACAAAGTATATTTAAAAAAAATATTACTATTTATTGAAACTTATTATTTTTATATTTATTATATATCCCTATAAATTATATTTATATATATATATATATAATATATATATATATATATATATATATTATATTATATTATATTATATTTATAAATGATTAATATAACTATATATTGTTAGGCCGTTAGCAATTTGCTGACGGCCTATACTCGTCAGCATAGTAACCCATCAACATATACTGACGACTTTTTTACCCGTCAGTATTTTCCGCCAGTAAAGGTAACACGTCAGCAATCCATCAACATATATTGACGGATTTATGCCCGTAAATATTTTTCGTTTGTATTTGCCAGTTTTTTTATAGTGACGATTGTCTTCACAGTGGTTGTGGAGGGGAGCTTGGTCTCCACATGTGGGAGTGCTAATTGTGGTGGTATATCATTTATTCATTTGTGTTGGGTCTATATGATTTGTTTAGTTTGTTGGGCCATTTGAAGGTAGATTATTGGAATTTCTATACACTCTGTATTGGCAATAGTCTGAGCCTCAAATGTTTGTTTTTGTTGTTATGTCTTGTTTGGACCATTTGTGCCATAATGGATCTCCATAGCATACCTAGAAGTTTCTATTGATTTCAAGATGATTAGATGGCTAGTGAGACTCCAGTTGTATCTTTATTGAGTTTTATTCAAATTTATCAATTCGGGAAAAAATGATAAGTATCGATTGTGATTGCAAATTACAGTTATAAATATAGGCCAATGTAGGAATTTAAATAGAAGATGATATTGCATCAATGGCATATGCTCATAGCTAGAATACCAACCCACCCAACCCCCCAACCCAACCCTCCCTCAATAGCCTATGTGAAGATGGAAAATGAATATTTTTATGAATGAAGTTTAATAACCATTTTGGGTATTATATATATGTGCTTGTTGGCGGCCAGTCATCGAAATCACGCCTTCATGATCATGTCTGAAGTGTAGATAGTTAATGAATTTTTACAAAAATTGACTTACTATAAATATGTCCAGACGTTGTCTCAAGTTTCACTACAAAAAGAAATTGGTGAATGTTGGCGGAAAATGCTGACGGTCAAAGAGCCATCAACATATGTTGATGGATTAATAACGGCTGGACTATGATGACAAAGAACCCATCACCGAATCAGACGTTAGTGACCCGTCAGCATTGTCTATTTGTTGCCGGGTATGCTGATGGGTAGTTGATGACCAGTTCTGCTTATGGGTTCTACCCGTCAGCAATATTAATATATATATAGACACACACACACACACACACATGCGTACGGACCCAGTAGAAACCCTAAACATATATTCCCCCGTCCCCAACATCTATCTCTCTGCATCTTTCTTCAAAAAAAAAAAAAAAACGACAGCCGCCGCAGCATCTCCCCGATCACCCACCGCAGCCGATTCTCCGACCACAACCACTCCAGTGCCCACCATCACCACCGCCGCCGAGCACCGAAACACCACCGTCGAGCTCCGAACGGACGCTAGTAATCGCCACAGCCCGCCACCGCCAGGTTATTTTTTTTATTTTTAATACTTTGTTTAATTATTTAGATATATAATTGTGGATTTATTTCAAGATTGTTGATTATTTTTGGGTTTAATTTAAAAATTAATTTGAGAAATTAGGTTTGAATTATAATTATTGAGATATTTGGGTATGATTTCAAAAAATTAGGGCTAATTTGGCATTTAATTTGATATATTTTGAAAAATTAAGGTTGAGTTGTAATCATTTAGATATTTGGGTTTGATTTTTAAAATCAGGGTTAGTTTGAGGTTATTTAGTAATTAATTTAGTTTAAGATTGAGTTGTAAATATTTAGATATTTGGGATTGATTTCAAAATATTAATTGTTGTTGGGCTTAATTAGCAATTAATATATATTGTGAACTTTTAAATTTTGGTTTCTATTTCTCCTTTGTTCTCGGGTGCACTGCAATATATGTGTACTTATAGAACTAAGGGGAGGTGATGCCAAAATTTTCAGGTTCTCAAAAGGCATAGTAAGATAATTTTATTATTAAATATCAAATTCTTAAATGGGATACGGCCCTTACCAAAAATTCAATTTTATTCTATAGGTAAGCTAATACCACTAACTTATCTATAGTTCAATCATATGTATTATTAATCATAATTAGTATATCATGGGATGAGTTCTGAGCGTAGTTGGATGTACAAACGGAGGGTAGACGGTTACCTGTCCAACATTTTCGTGCAAGGGTTGGAGAGTTTCATACAATTTGCACTCACCCATCATGTAACGAAGGACGGGGATTTTTTTTACTACATCTAGATATTTCATGGTGAAACACATCTTGATTCCACGCATCTTGTTGACCCTAAGGTTCAAGTTGGAGGACCATTTTATGTCTCTCCTGAAGAATCCTCAGATGTCTACATCAATATAGTTCACAATGCAGCTGGTCCAAACTTTGTATTGAGCCCTAATGTAGAAGTTCTGCCAAATCCTGAGGCCAAGAAGTTCTACAATATGTTGAGTGCTGAATATCAACCTTTGTATCGTGGATGTGAGAAACATTCTCATTTGTCTCTAGTTGCCCGTCTTATGAACCTCAAGGCAGAGAATTGTGTGTCCCTGAAGTGTTATGATCAAGTACTCGATTTAATCAAAGAAGTTGTACCAAAATATAATCATATACCATATGACTTCTACAAGAGCAAGAAGTTATTGAGGGGAATGGGAATACCGGTTGAGAATATCGATTGTTGCCTAAGTAATTATATGATCTATTGGAGAGAGAATTCTAATTTGACTAGTTTCAAGTTTTGCAACCACCCTAATTCAAACCCGCTAAGCAGGGAAAAGTAAAATGATAAGAAAACAACATTGCGTATAAGAAGATGTATTATTTTCAATTAAACCCTTATTTTCAGAGTCTATATGCATCTGCAGCAACTGCAAAGGACATGAGGTGGCATGTAGAACAATTGACGATGGTGTGATGCGTCACCCGCCAGATTCAGAGGTCTAGAAACATTTCAATCAAACTCATCAGAGTTTGCTGCTAAAAGTCAAATGTAAGACTAGGCCTTTGCATATATGGTTTTCAACCTTTTGGTAGTTTTAGGAAGCAATATTCTTCGTGGTCGGTGATAGTCACACCATTACACTTGCTCCATGAATGTGTATGAAAGAACAATACATGTTTCTGAGTGTTTTTGTTCCAGACCCCAAAAACCCGAATGACAAGTTTGATGTGTTTCTACAGCCTCTAATCGCCGAGTTGAATCACCTATGGACGGCCAATGCACCCTCATATGATATCTCGAAGAAATAGAACTTTTAGTTGCGGGCAGCCCTTATGTGGACAATTAGTGATTTCCTCGCCTACTCCATGTTGTCTGGTTGGAGCACGACTGCGAGAACGTCTTGTCCATATTACATGGAACATTCGGATGCATTTACACTCAAGTGAGACGGGAAATAATCTTGATTTGATAATCATCGGAAGTTTTTTGATTGTGGTCATTCTTTTCAAAAAGACAAAAGAAATTCTTAGAAAAACAAAAATATGGAGACTCTTCCACCGAGCATCCGGTCTAGTATGGAGATTTTGGCAGAGACAAAAAGTTTGGGGATTTTGAAATTTTTTGATCTAGATACAGCACGCGTCACTGGAAACATAGCCAAATAAAGTGGTTGGAGGAAAAGAAGCATATTTTGGGATTTACCATACTCGAGCACAAGTTTTATTCGGCAAAATCTAAACGTTATGCACATTGAGAAAAATATATTTGATAATATATTTAACATGGTTATAAATGTCAAGAGGAAGACAAAAGACACTCCTAAATACATGGATGAACTGAACGGATATTGTTTTCGCCCTGGCATATAACAAGAAGTAGCAGGAAAGTATCATAAAACTTGTTACACATTTGATAAGACATCAAAAGTTGTCTTGTGTGAGTGGTGAAAGCTCTCCAATTTTTAGATGGATATGCATAAAATCTGGGGTGTTGCATTGATATGAAAGGATTAAGAATGTTTGGGATGAAGGGTCACGACTGTCATGTGTTTATCAACAGGTTGATACCAATTTCTTCCCCATCCTGTATAGAAGGCCCTCACAGAGCTGAGTTTATTTTTCAAGAAACTCAGTTGCAGAGTTGTTGGGACTGATGATATGAGCCGTTCAGAGCGTGATATTCCTCTAATTTTGTGCCAACTTGAAAAGATCTTTCCGCCTGGTTTTTTTTTTTTTACTCCATAGAGCATTTGTCGATTCACTTAGCATACGGGCGAGAATTGCAGGTTCGGTGTAATATAGGTGAATGTATCTGTTTGAGGAAATTCTTCGCAAACTAAAGGACATTGTCAGGAACAAAGCGAGGTTTGAGTGCTCAATAGTAAACGCATATCTTATTGAAGAGGCGTCAACTTTCACTTCATACTATTTTGAAGATCATGTCTTAACAAAAAGGAAACTTTCCTCGTAATGTTTATGGCTAAAATGTTGAGACGATGTTCATTCAGGGTTTAAAAAACATGGTGAAATATTCTCGACATCGGGAAAAAGATAATTGAGCAAAGAAGAAATTACTGAAGTGTGAAGAAGTCCAAGGTTTTATCAGGTTTGAAATGCCAATCTTTATATTTTTTTTAACGAAATATTGATTATATAATAAATTAAGAAAATTATAATCTTTATCCATATGTAGTGTTTTCACGGAGGCTGTGAAACAGTCTCAACCAAACATTACAGATGGTGGACTCAACAAAAAATTGAAAAGTGAATTTGTCGATTGGTTTGAGAAATATGTGAGTTCTTTTAAAATGACTATATACAGTTATGACATATATATGAAATTTAAATTGAAATCTTAATAAATAATATATATTTTACTTTCCATTGTTATAGGCACAAGATTTTTTTAAATGATGTCACCAGCAAGTATATTAAGAGTCTAGCATTAGGTCCATCATGATGTGTGACTACATATCATGGTTGCAAGATAAATAGAGACAGGTTTCACACAGTTGCATACAAATCAAATAGATCAACTTCAAGCACTAGTGTCTGTATAAAAGGAACAAAGTATGAGGATGATGAGTATGATTACTATGGTCATCACGTAGAAGTTTCCAGACTCAATTATACAGGGTTACCTTACAAGAGCACACTCATGTTCAATTGTGAGCGGTTTGATCCAACTCCCACAGGCACAAAGGATCATCCTCAATATAATCTTGTTGATGTCAATTATAAGCGTAGATTCAATCGCTATGAGCCATTTGTATTTTATGCCCAAGCTGTTTAGTTTACTACTGCTTGTATCCGAGTCTGATACGAGACAAGTTGGATTGGTTGGCAATGTGCAAAATTAAAGCTAGATCGATAATAAATTTTATCAAGCCTATGTTTCCCAATCAATCCTTTCAAGAGGAGCAGATAGGAATGCACAATCCAATACAACTGGAGGATGGAGATTTTCAATTACATGTCGACCTTGTTATTAATGAATCGTATGAACTTGTCAATGAGACTGAGAAAGAGACATAAGATGAGTTTCTAACCAATGAGAAGATATAGATGAAAATGAGTTTGATGATAACCTAGATAATGAAAGTATTGGTTCATGTTAAATTTAGATTTTATGCATACATATATAGTTTGAAATTATATTAATTCATTTACCCCGGTTCAAATGTGCATCTATGCTTAAATTTTAATGGTTTTTTAGATGAGGGGTAGTGGTCATGGATGTTGTGCTTCCCTCGGGCTGCCTTCAGGTCTAGTTTCTTGTTTCATCATCCTCGCCTCATCATCACATAAATGATAAAGATGATGATATGATGGACTTAACAGCAGGGACTCCACCTTCGACCGTTCTAACCACCCCACCTACTGCTAGTACATCTAGAGGCCTTATGCCACCACATCCTGGTATGATTGAGGTCTATGTCGTTCCCCAGAGGTAAGTAACTTTAATTTAATATTCATTAATAAATTCTTTAAGTTAATATATTGCTCTAATTAACCATAAACTTTATTAGGCTACACAATCACTTGACGGAGTTACCAAAAGTTCTTTAAGTGATCCAAGAGACTCATGTACACCACTATGGGTGGAAATACGTGTGCATCTCTCAGCCCAAACAATTGCTCCAGTCAGAAATGTACTCGACATGAGCTCATTCTGGCCCATGCCAGCTGCACCAACCTACGTATGTTGTTGTCTGGGTTCTGGTGCCGTCGTTCAGAGCTAAGATGAATCACTATAGGTGTGAGGTACTTAATTAGATAGATAATAGGGATTAGGGCAGAATCAGGAAATTACACAGAGTAAATACCGATAAAATGAGGCAAGATAAATCTGGAGCTAAAAACCCCCTTTCACAAAGAAAGATCATCAACGATTTAAACTACACAGAACTAACGATTAACTCTGGATAATGTCCAAGGTTTGGATCTTCTTCGAACAAAATCAGATCTCCCAGAACTTAACTTCCTTTAGTTTCAAACGGGAACAAGGAACGTGACCCCAAAGGCAACACCCTGGCCTCGTCCACATCGGCTTCACCCATTAGAATCCTCACTTAAACACCGCCATCAAACAACTTGTCTCCCCTTATGAAACCCACTTGACACACATTCTAAAATTGCACACACACATGCTCGTGTTTTTTTAACAATTAAAGAAATGAGAGTAAAGTGGAGAGATAGAGAGAGAGAGAGGGGGGGGGGGGGTGCACCGCTAGCTAGGAAAGGAAATGAGAGGATGAGAGTTGGAGCTTTAGGGTTAGGAGGGGAGTATATCTAATACAAGCTTAGGGTTGGGATTAAATCCCTAGGGATGAATAGTTCATATCGGGAGCCACCCTTGTGCAATCCATTATATTATACACCCTAGTATACATAACATGGTAAATCTAATAGTGAGAGTGTATTAATTTTATAACTGATTATTCATTTATTTATCACTTAATGTTCATCATTTTTAACATCATTTTGTTAGTTTTTATTTTAGGGTTCATTACTTATTACAAGAGAAAATATTACTTTTAACTAAACATTCATTTGTTTGCCCACTAAATGTTCCTTACATTTTAAACATGATGTTCATTAATTCATTTGACATATTAGTATATTGCTTTGTACAAGGGGGTGTACAGAATAATTTGTCCAGCCTTATGAATGGGGCTAGAGAAGGTAATGGGCCTTATGGAATAAGTAAATGGGCAAATAAGAACGATTCCATGTTATTAAAACTAGTATTACACCCGTACGTTATACGGAGGAATAACTTGAAAGTGTAATGAACCAATCTTTTGAATATTATTCTTATATTGAATGATATATAATATACAAATAAGAGGTTATACTTTAAAGTAACGCAGTAAATATTAAACCAAAGTATAATAAAGCAAAAGTTAAATTAATAAATTAAAATAAATTGAATAATTAAACATTATATAGAAAATAGTTAATAAAAGTATTATTAATCGGAGAATTTTAGTTTACAAATTATGAAATATTTCTTCGTACACAACATTCACATTTTTTTTTCTTTTTACATTTGTTATCATCATCACAAATCAAAAATTTTTAAACCTTTTCGGTTGGTCACTCTGATATTGCAACATACAGTTGACCATGACTGAAAATTGACTTTTAAGAAAAGTCCAACGTGAGATAGAGATTGGCCTTGACTTTTATTAATTGCCATTGCATATGATACAAAAACTTCAAATTGTCATCGTTGAAACTTAAAAGGTAACCTAGGATCTGATGGTGTTATGGTCATTTTTGGAATGAGTACTAATTCACCTGCTTTTCTTCCTTAGAGAATTGTTGCCTCCAAAATATGATCACCTAGTTCGTAACAACCAATCTAGTTCCATTGCACAAATCAAGTGAATGATCAATATTTCTCAACAACATGATTGGAGTATCAACTTTTCAATTGTAACTCATGATTCGATAACCCAGAACACTTGATTATGTTTAAAAACTCTGGTGAGTGGACATCTTAAAAAATGTCAACGTTTGTATCAGATTTTCATGCACTATCAGAGCTCAGATATACCTTACATTCTCCTTCATTCAATGAAGTCATGTATTCATTAATTAAATTTGACTACATCAAGTGTTGGTGCAAGAATAGCTCGACCCTTCAAATAAACAGAACATTCGGTATTTGTTCCAAATTATAGATATGTGCTAGCCACAATTGATGCAATAGGATCACCATCATCTAACAATAATAGATCCTCTGGGATATCGATTTCATCGATACCATCATTTGATCCTCCAACTGTCCCATGTCCAATGTTATTTATCCACTAAGAAAACTCTTTCAATTCAACTAAATCAGGATTTGAGCTAAAATTTTAAAGTCTCATATTCTTTGTCAATCCTCAAAAACTGTACAATATCTCCACAAAGTGGGAAGACTTGATGGCTGCATGTACTATGTTTAGCCAAGTACCTTTAGGAATCACCGAGAAGAATTTGATAAAAATTTCCCCAGGTACCACATTTTTACTTTCGAATGGAATATCTCTAGCCTCTGAATTCTTGAATCTCATTATATATTTCAGTTTTTTGTCTAAGATTCAAATAATATATATGCATCATTGAGGTTTTGTCCCAAATTATCAGTTGTGCATGCACCATTAATTCAGCAAGGGGGGCCCCTGAAAAATTATACATGATGATTCTTCATGGAGATTGAATCGAACTTTAAATCTAGAATGACCGGTTCTTTTTTTTGGAAGAAGGAGAGAAGTTATGTCACTAGATGCTACATTTAATATAATTCCACTATTAGATCTCACGACTGCAGAAAGAGTCTTCTAGACAATAGTTTTGTCAGTTCCTCCATATCCATAAACAAAGAATAAGCCCCATTTGTTGAACGAACAAAATTCATGACCTCGTCATACACGTCTTTAATGTTTATTTAGATTTTGAAATAATTTAATATGTTCTTCAATGAGGGCATCATTGTCATAGTCCAATTCCCTCAGTGATAATTATGTTGAAAAAAGTATTATATTCGACTTCAGTTCGAATTAGCATTGAGGAAAAATCCTTTAAGCTCTTCCCTTTTCTCTGAAACAACTTGTCTACTTCCAGGAAATTAAGGTTTGAATTTCAGCATCGTTCATTCTCAAACCTATACAAAAAGTGTGAAAAAACTATTGTACTTGAACTAGTTTCTATGATACAATATACAAAAGAATGCTATCAAAAAAGTATGTATATAATTGAAAACTGGTAATTAAAACCTTTGTCGTTTCTCAACTTTCGTTGTTTGTATAAAATATCATCTGACAAATATTTCCAACATTTTCTTCCAAACTTTTTTTAGTTGAGATATACATTGGACATAAGAAATGTCATGAATAAGAACCTAATAGAATGTGCAGATCCCCAATAACTTGCCTCTTCAATGTCATTGTTATATTCCTATCATCATCCAATAGCTCAATTGAGTAGCACGCATCATGATATGTATTATGTTGGTTTTCATTCACTTTTTTTAAATCATCATGACATTATGCTCCCCTCAAAAAATATTGAGGAGGCATTGAGC
>BMAC01002169.1:6909-18312 GCA_014905375.1 Phtheirospermum japonicum
AGTTTGGGTAGTTAGCTCATCAATGGTTTTCTGGTGGTCGCTTGCCGACGAACGAGCTACGAACTCCTCCAAAAATTTAGCGAAAAGAGGCTTCAGCTGCAATCATTACATTTTGTGAGTATTGGTCTATAGATAAATGAGTTATGGGCAAGGATCTTTTGTTTATACCTGCTTAAGGGCGTGCTCGCTGAGAAGAGCTTCGACGTCGTCGGCATCATCCAGTTTTGTTAACACTTTGCTCAGGCTAGATGCGCTAGTCGAAATTGGCGTCGGGCCCTTGCGGAGGCGACGTTTCTTCTGCTCTGGCGGGCTGGGGCTTGGGCTCCTTGCCACTGGGTTCTTGGGAGCATCATGAAGAGGACGTTTGCCTTTATTTTTGCTAGGTCGCTTGATTAACTGGACCTCTTCCTCCTCGCCGCTAGCTGCCCCAAAGGCCTGTTGTGTGGCCTCGCTTGCGTTGGCTGGAGCTGGAATAGGGCGAGCTTTGGATTGAGGGGAGGGCTGTTTTTCGTTCCTCTTCCATGCGGGTCGCCGCACAGTTCTTGATGAAGGCCACTGCATTAAATAGAAAGATTGTTATTATTTGGTTTATGCTATAAATGGTGAGGTGTAATTATGAAACCTAAAGCACCTACCGAATTCATCATCAGTGATGGCGAGATCTGGTGCCACTGGGCGAGAGTCAATGCCCACGTAGCGGAACATGTCGGATCGTTTGGTGAGGAGTGTTATATTGAATGGGTGTTTGCTCCATTACTCGAGCTGATCAAAGTATTTTCTATATAGACGGGGACACTCTTTGGAGGTGGTTGGCTTGTATTGTTTGGGAGTACGGTTTTTTAGTTCGGTTATGAAATGCCAATCTTCGGTGTTATAGATAAAGAAGAAGTTCTTTCTCCACTCGGGGACTTTGTTGGGAGGATTTATAAGAAAGCGAGCTAACCCCGACCGAGTGGAGAGATAGAAAGAGTTTTGTTGATATTTTATCTGGAAGCAAAAGTGGAAGAAGCCTGGGTCGGGATTGGTGTTGTAATAATCACACAGTAAGAGGTATCCAGCCAGATACTTCATAGAGTTSGGGGTTAATTGTAAAGGTGAGATGTTGTACAGGTTGGAGATTTCGATGTAGAAGGGGTGAGCCGGAAACCTAAACCCCGCTACTAGTAGTGTGTCAAAGAGGGTAATATGGTTGGGCAGAGGTCGTAGGGGGTCTACGTGTGGCCCTTCGGGCAAGACCATCTTGGCGGTTTTAGGGAGATTGAGAATTCTCTTAAATTTCTCTAATTTGGGACGTTCGGGTAGTATCCAATAGTTGTGTTTAATTTCTTTGGTTGTGTGGGAAGAGAAAGGTAGGTCGCTGATGGATAGGGAAGGGGCTACAGTTACAGGGTTCTCCCTAAAGTGTTCACAGGGTGGAGGCTTATTGGATATGGGTAGAGGGATACCCTCTGGAATAAGTGTAAGGGCTAACGATGAAGAGGATGGAATTTCGAGGAGATTGTCTTTTGAGGTTTGAGTTTCAAAGAGAGCTATGGTTTGGGATTGAAGCTCCGACCAGTTTACATCACCTTCTGGCTCATAGCGGAGGCCGGAAGAAGGTAAGAGGGGTTGTTTTTGCCTAGTTTCGATCATAAAAGGGTTCTAAGAGGGATCGAAATTAGGGGAAAAAGTTGAATTTTGTGAATTATCGGTGGGGGACGCTGATTCCATCGAAAAATAAAATATATTCAGGGGAGGGGGTAACACAGAACAAATATATCTCAACAAATGCAATTGTAGATCTAACAGTATGATTAAAATTGTTATTTAAGGAGATCTGGGGACGTACACATTTTCGACGAGCTGTAGGTCGTTGGTGAACAGCGGAATGATGTGAGATCCTTGAACGATCGTGAGTAGTTAAGCTTTTTTGCAGAGTGAAAATGGTGATTTTTTAACTGGAATGGCGTAAAGTGGTAGAGTGAAAGAGGTGAAAAGGTTTTATGTGTTGGGAGGCGGAAAGCTGATGGGACAGATAGGAGCGGGAGTTAGTAGGGTTTATTCAGGGAATGTTTTGGGCCATTAATGTTCAGGCCCACTGAATTTGCTATACTCTGAGAAAATGAGGGCGTGACGCGTGTCCGACAAAGGGGCAGACAACATTTAATGAAGTTTTAAAAGAGATGGGATATAAAGGAGAGGGCGTGTCTTGACTTTATGGTTCGTTTATGATTGCGATTTTGAATTATTGAGGCTGGTTGTGGCTGCAGGTCGTTGAAGGAGTGGTATATTTTCAGGTCGCCCAGTGTAAAATCTTGAGATTTAACTTGGGGACTTGTGCGCATGGGGTCGTTCAGTACGTTAATGATTGTGTGATTTAGATTGCCATAGTTGAAGGATATTTGATTAAAGGCTTGAGGTTGTTTTTCAGGAGGTGATCGAAAGAGTGAGCTCGATGCGTCGGCCTTTTGTAGGTCGCAGACGTGATTAATGATCTATAATGGATTATTGATATTGTTGCTCGATGAGATCGAGCTGGGTAATTCTGAAATATGATTTTATGAGGTAGAGTGATGGTTTGTGTGCATGTGTTGTTTGTGTTTGTTTGATTTCATGTTCACATGTCCTACCTGATTTCATACCTCAATCAGCTAGAACATGGGGGACTAGCTGATGTGGACCAAAATTTCTATATGTGATATTACGTGATGTATATGGTTATTTGTGGAAAGTGGTCCTATCTTTAGGAGAGGGTGTGCCTCCTGGAAGATGGGTGTTTTGCATGTAATTGTTGTATTTTTCCTAGTATTTTTAGTTAGAGTTTTATGTTGATTTTAGTAGTTTTTAATAGGATTTTATTAAGTTTTTATGTTATTTTTCTTGTTTGGTTGTTTTTCACTTGACTTGTTAATTTTATATTTTAACAGGTTAATTGGTTCAATTACCTTGAGGTTTGGTGTAATTCTTGGGTTTTAATAATTAAAATTCTCTTTTAATAGGTGGCTTAATGATTTTTGAATCAAGCTAAGGCATGGAGGCCAAAAATCCAAGTCTAACCTTGCCTATTTTTATGCCCAAGTTGGTGCCAAGATCAAGCTTAAAAGGGAGCAAACATTCTGGAATGGTGGCCTAGCCTAGCCTGGGCTTGCCCACTTTCACGCCTAAGGAGCAGCCCCCTAGGCAGCTTTCTAGGCAGCAGTTTCGTGCCCAGATTCTCGCCCAGCTCCTTCCCTAGTTTGCGCCCAACATCGCCCAGATTTGTGCCCTTCAATGCCTGAATTCTCGCCTAAAACGCAGCCTAGAGTAGCGCCCAGGCTTGCCTACTCCCACGCCATTTCGGTGCCCAAGCTCGCCCAGGATCGTGCCCACCTAGCCCCAGCACGCCCATGGACGCCCCAGAACGAGCCACATCGAGCCATGGACGCCCCAAACCGAGCCACCTTGAGCCAAGACCGAGCCACCTTGAGCCATCTCGGTCAAAACTGGTCAATGTTGGTCAAATTCATGAAATTAAGCCTAAAAAGCCCAAATTGACCCATTTAAACCCAATAAAAATTAGTATAAATAGGACACAACTCTCATTTTTTGCAAGAACACCTCCTCCCAACCCAAACTTGGGTTTGGGATAATTTTCTCTCTCTTGTTCTTAGTTTAATTTGGAAGTTTTGCCTTGGGTTTGTAAGAAACCTAAGATGAATCCAAATACTCCTTTGGATTTTTACTTTGATGCAATTTAATTCAAGCTTGTTTCTCTCCTTAATTCTAGTAAGTTTCTTCAATTTCATGCTTTTTCCTCAATTCCATGCTTATTCTTCATTTTATGCTTTTTGCCTTGTCTCTTTGACTTCATGTTAGATCTTGTGAATCGTCCATGGAATCTAGATGAGTGACACATCTAGATCATAGATCGAGTCCTTGATCGTTTTTATTCTAAGTATTTTATGTGGTTTATTTTAGTTTTTATTTTCATGCATAGTTTTAGCTTAAATACTAGATCTAGGCTTTGTTGCTTGTTATTTTCCTTAAAGTTTTAAACTTTCACGTCAACTTTTATTGCTCTTTACATTCATGCTTTCAATTTTTACTAATTTGCATTATTTAGGATTTTATGCATAGTTGTACCTTGTGCTTGCATGCTTGTACTTGGTGAAACAATACATTTTTTTTCTTATTTTCATTATTCCTTTGCTTATTCAATTTGAGGCATACGACGAGGCATCTTGCCAATATGCACTTTCAATTCCTAGTGTAGTTTAGCTATTTTAATTGCTCTATTTTCATTTTCTTTCTATTTTTCAAAGCTTGAAACACATAGATCCTTCAATCGAATCGAATTCCGATAATACCGAGCCAAGAACCCGTTGATTTATTTCAACACCACTAAAACAATGAAAACAATGGGCGAGCTGTGTTATGTCTTTGAGAAGTGAACGAGCTGAAGGCTGTTCCTTAAAAGTAAGCGAATTGATGTGTCTGGAGTAGCGACCTGTAGTATGAGGATGAGTTCTCATATAGGATCGTGATCTCTGGTGGGTTGGGCTGAGTATTTGATCCTGATTGAGAGTTTAAATATGTGTATGGGCCTGGTGGGCTGTATGCCCGGGCTTATTTCGGTAATATATTGAGAAGTTTCATGTTTATGGGAACTTCTCATATGAGAAGAGTCCCAATTGAGAGTCGGTGAAAGAGTCATGGTATGAATGGAATTATGTTTATGTAAGATAACCCTAGATAGTGGAAGATTTCTCCTATCTCTATATAAAGGGGTGTATGCCTCTTATTAATAACTAACGCCATTATTATTATTTGACCGCATTATTTACATTGGAAAGAGAGAGAAGAGTTTGATTTCTCTTATTAACTTAAGCGTCGGAGGGCCTTAACGGGCTCGAAATCCGGCCTGTTCTAAGCGTTGTTTTGCAGGAATTGACGAGATCGCTGTGACGATTATGGAGGGTTTAGAGGTCGTTGTGACGAGTTCGGAAGCAATTTCAGGTCGCTGATCTCTCTTTGAGGTTAGTACCCCCTTTATTTGGTAGCCCAACTTCTTGGACTTATCAAGATGACATGCATGTGTTTTTTGAATTTCAAACCAAAATATGTTCTCGAAAAMGTAATGCTCTGACTTAGGGTTTTAATTATTATTTTTGTAGATCTTTATTTTTCTTGCAAAATCGACAKCTTTGGTGTTTTTCAAAATCTAAATTAATTGTGGCTCGTTTGCTTTTAAATTCTTTAAAATCTCATTTCTCACGACACAACTACAAATGATTCTATAACAGTCAAGTTTCAATTATAATAATTATTCTGATTTTATAAATAAAATTAAAAGACCATGTTTTTTGAGGCCATTATAGTTGATGCATGTAATAATTCTACACAAAAACATTGGTTTACTTTACTCAAAAATATATTATGTTGATGTCTCATATTATTAGTATATTTATGCCATATGATATTGTTGTTCTTACTATAGATTGTCTGAAGTTACATGTTCTTTTGATATTTAAAAGGACTATATATTTATGTAACACATGCATTGAATGTAAAGTAACACTTGCATATATACTTCAAGAACCACATTAAAATACTTATTCTAGTCCTAGCTTATGTAGACGACCTCATCATTACAGGGGAAAACTCTATAGCCATTGATGACATCATAATCCAGCTATACAAACATCCATCACTCAAGGACCTCGACAACCTATATTACTTTCTTGGTATTGAATTTCTACCTCATTCTTCTAGATTACTCTTAAGCCAACACACTTATGATATTGACGTTCTCAAGTGAGCTGGCATGTCCGGAGCTAAACCTGTTTCTACACCAATGATCACTCATCCTCATTTGTCCAAATTAAGTAGAACTCCCATGGCCAATCAAAAGCTATATAGACAAATTGTCGGAGCTCAACAATCACTAGGCCAGTCATCAACTACAGTGTCAACAAGGTCACTGAATTTATGCAATACTTTTCAATTGATTATTGGGAGGTTGTCAAGAATTTTTTTTCAATATCTGGTTGGGACTATCGATTTTGGCTTGAATTTTACTCGTAGAAAATCATTACCACTCAATGACATTGTTGAATCATACTGAGCTTCTYAAATTGATGATAGAAAGTCTACCTCAGGAATTTGTGTTAATCWTAGTTCTAAATCATCGCTTGGAGCTCTAAGAAACTAGGAAAGGTCTACCGTTCAAGTGACGAGGTAGAATACAGTAGCCTTGCTAGTGTGGCATGTGATGTCATTTGGTTGCAGTCTTTATTCTAAGAGCTTAAGCTACCTCTTCCCAATACAAYTTTCATTTGGGCTGATAATCAAGACACTATAGCCCTAATAATCCCGTAAATCACTCGCAAACCAAACACATGAAGTTCGATCTTCACTTCATATGCGAGAAAARTCAACATAAACAACTTGAAGTTAATCATGTTCCCACTCTTGATTAGGTCGGAGATATACTTACTAAACCTCTGTCGGGTCAATTTTTTTAAGAGATCTCATCACAAACTTTATGTTGTTCCTTCATACTCCCTCAAATTGAAGGGGCATAAAAGACCGGTCTCAATGAGCCCGCCGAACTAGCAACTTAAAAATAGACATGTCACAATGAGCCCGCCGAAGCAGTGACCTAACCTATTTGTAGGATAGGTCGCCAAAAGAATGTCAAAGGATCGAGCTGACATGAGCTTGTATAAGTTGGGTACAGGAAAGCGGCAATCTATCAACATCAGTTCACCACAAGCGCTACAAGATAAAATTGCCAGTTAGTGTACCTTTTGTACTATCGGTACTACCTAATAGAGTCGTTGGATTATAGCCATGGTATCCAAAACTCCTAAGATTTTTAGATTGTTCTTATAATCACTATAAATTTATGTTGGCTCTACATTGTATATCATTCATTAATATGATATGAAATACAAGTTAAGATATACATATTCTTCCATATATGCACATTATCTTTTGAGATTGATTCTTTGGACTACTTATGGCGATCTGTCCTACGAAAAGATTAGGTCGCTACTTCGGCGGGCTCAGTGCGACCAGTCGATTATCAAGTTGCTATTTTAGGTGGCTCAGTGGGACCTGTCTATTAACTATAACCAATATATCACATATGATGAAATACAATTGGGGTTGGCTCCTAAGTCACCCCGATCCGTTCTTCCGTGAGCAGGATGAGAATGTCAAAATCTGTCGGTTCATCCCTCCTACTTTTTGGTAAACTCGATTAATTTAAAACAAAAATTGAGATTTAACTAATTCTATTAGACCAAAACGTGAGCAAAAGACTTCAGAAATGAACCCTTATATCTCTCAATTTCAAAACTGAAGGGACTATTTTTGTGAGATAATACACGAAAAGATAAGAGTTTGGAGTTGAGAGCGATTTATTCGATCAACAGCAAATCTACCCACACGCAGATATTACTCCTCGTGCTGCAACGTCTGCACTAGCATCCTGTTGAACGAATTATTTTATTCCATGCTTTTGCGTTTTTATTAAGATCAAATCCTGGAGATTTTGATTATTAACTTTCGGAAGAGTAGCGTTGATTCAGAACAATCTTACTAGCAAATCTACCCAGGCGCAGATGTTACTCCCCGTGTTGCAGCGTCTGCACTAACATCCTGTTGAACGAATTATTTTATTCCATGCTTTTGCGTTTTTATTAAGATCAAATCCTGGAGATTTTGATTATTAACTTTCGGAAGAGTAGCGTTGATTCAGAACAATCTTACTCGATAGGAGTTTTTCGTAGTCTTTAATTGTTTATGTTTTCATGTGTAATCGGTGATACACTTTTCGAGTAAAGATATTTTCGCCTTGAGGCACGACTACAAGGATTTATCCGTATAAAAGTTTTAAAACTTTGTGTTTTGTTAGTTTAATTCCGGAATTAAAATAACCCAAAATGATTTGAATTGGTATTAGGATTGACTCACCCTAAAGACTTCGTTGTCTTCAAGACTATTCACCATTCACGAATTAGATGTTTAAAACGCATACGTACAGCTCATAATAATGGGTTGAAAAAAACAAGTCAATAGTGATAATTGCTTGACGCCGAATTCCAACTATGTAGCCGCGTTATCTGAAGCGCTTAAAAATAAATAAATAAACAAAATGTGACTCTACAAGATATAAAACCTATATAAGCACACTCATTTCCATCACTCAATCAGAGGAAGGAAAAAGGAAAAATATACTAGCTAGCTAGCAGCATTTGCATATCATCATATCATCAATTAAATATGGCTAAATTAGTTTTCGCTTCATTTCCCCTCTTGCTGATTTCCTTGAGTTCAGGTAATTATTTATAACTTTTCAAACGTATTGTTTTTTCATCTTTTCAATTAGACCATTGGATAATCACTAACGTTCTTGAATTCCACCATTGCTGCATGCAGTTTGTTACCTGGGATTAGCAACTGAAGTAAGTTAATTATTCACGTTTGAGAAAAGAATTTTTAAAAAATTACCTGAATTTTAAAATTAACAGTGTGAACCGGCCGGAATATTGCAGAAAACATATTGCGTGGCTAAACCTTCATCTAGCGAGACCGCTCTTCAAAAACAATTACAATTTTGCTTGTGGTGATGCTAAGGTAAACTGCCAGGCCGTTGAAAGTGGGTGGCGCTTGTTACCAACCTGATACTTTGATTAAACCACGCCTCCGTAGCTATGAATCTTTACTATCGGGCTTATGGAAGGAACCAATGGAACTGCGATTTCGCAAAATCTGGACTCATTACGTATACCGATCCAAGTAAGCTTGCATATTTCCGCTGAAAAATTCAGGACCTTTTTGAATTTTCGGGATCATTCCTATATAATAGTTTTTATATTGAGCCTGACACATTACTTTCGTTTTACGCATGTCGTCTTATGTAGCGGTGGCAAATCGTGTTACCGTGCCGTGTTCGTGTTGTACAATCGTATTTTTTTATTTTCTGTTTTATTTGATCATAAATATAATAATAAGTGTAATCTAACTTAATTTAGAATTTCGTGTCTTTGTCTCTGTAATAGTGTTTCTTATCGTGTCGTGCTAGCTATTGTCGCCTCTAAATCTTATGATGCTCGGGGGTGCTGTTCGATCGTGCTAGCTATTGCAGTCTTATGAGGCTCGGGGGTGCTGTTCTATCGTGCTAGTTATTGCCTCCCCTAGTCTTATGAGAGGTTTGTGGGGTGCTAGCTATTGCCGCCCCAAGTCTTATGAGAGGCTTGGGGGGGGGGGGCTAATAGAAAAGTGACATGTGTCACTCCCCCCGCCTATGCTCGGAGCTAGTTGTAAAAGTGGTGGAAATGTCAATTTTAAAAAAATTGTTGTCCATGGGGTCGAACCCCCACCATCTTTGAGTAAGTTACCACAATAAACCACTTGCCCACAACTGGTTTTGTGATAACAAGTCATCAAAACCATATTGTACCTTTTGCTGCTTCGTATTACTATTAAATTGAAATTAGGTCTAAAATTTCCCAAATGACAATGTCATTATCTGTGAGAGTTCCATGAGAGTCTTTGTCCATTTCCTTAACACATACACCATAACTATAGAACATAATGACATTATCTTTGCGAAGTTCGGCAAAACTGAACAAATCAAACTGATAAAAATCGCAATGCTGATTCATGGATCTGATATTAAATCTACCATATATCTCATGAAGACGCTCAATCGTGTATTTGAGATGAATTGTCCATCCATTGATGGCTGTGATAATCCGCCTCAACCTCGGAAATGAAGGATAACTATTAATAGTTGGGATGCATTTTCTTTACTAATAATACAATATATGTTCTATTCAAGCGAAGCCCAAATAAAGCCTTAAAAAAGATCCTCCCTCTTCCTCTGACAGTAACAAGAGATGGCAGCTGATACATGGCATGAGCAAACCCCCCGCTTCCCGACAGAAGTGGAAGAGGAAATACTCATCAAATTGCTGGAAAAGTCTTTCAACTGCTTCTGGTGCGCTTCGACATCTTGACATTCTTATCTTCAATTACCTCTTTGTAAGAAAATACCTCATTCTTAATAACAATCCCATGGAAAAAGTTGATCCTCATTGATCCAGAGAGATATTTCTCCTTGTATCTCTCTTCCAACCTATATAAAGGCGATGGTGGAGGAGGATGAGGATGGTGCAGCGAGGGGAGAGAGAGATAGAGAGTATGTGTAGGTTGCAAAACAAGGGGAGAGAGAGGAGGAAGGAGTTTGGTTAAATTTATTTGTGTAGAATTTGGTATTAATATTTTTTTAATCGGGTCAGCAGATAGTTAGGGTCATGGGCTCCATCACATGGAAAGAGATTCGTGAGGCCAACACGGGAGACCTACTCTTTTATTTTTGTTCTCTTATTTATGGTGGTAAAATATATGAGGTTAATTGTTGGGTAGTCATTGTCAAACTCTGTTACACATGGTGTGGGATTGATTGCAACCCATCTTGGTTATCGGATTATTGGAGCGAAATTATTTTCGAAAATAATATTGAGAATAAGGTTTATATTTCTCGCATTGTATTAAGTCGTTCTGGTAGCAGGTTGCCATTTTGATTTCAAAGGAGGCGCGATGAATATAAATAAGAGTCAGAGTCAAACTCTCTGCCACATTGGCTTGTAGTTGCCGAGGCCGGTGTGCAGACATGGTTAGCTTTAATTCGTAGCATCAAGAGTTAAGACACGTAAACGGTTTAATATTCTATGCTGTGACGAGGGTGCACATACGGAAAATGGATTTGCCTTATTTTGCTGCAGCCGGTTAAAGCTCAAGCTTCCAAACATGAAACTCACTTACAAAGAAAAATACAAAATGTACTAAATTACTATCACTAATCAGCATAGAAACGCCGATATTATTCCAACCACATTGCAAATCTATATTTAAAAAAGAAGAAGAAGAAGAAGAAGAAGAAGAAGAAGAAGAAGAAGAAGAAGAGCATTTTAACTTTTTAGAAGGGATATGCATAGCCTGAGCATGCAATCATATTAATTATAGGAGCAGATGCCTTTGCCACTGTCATAGCCTGCAATCCAAACAACAACAATTCAGAATAACAAAAAACAGAAAACCTGAATTTTAAAATTAACAGTGTGAACCGGCCGGAATATTGCAGAAAACATATTGCGTGGCTAAACCTTCATCTAGCGAGACCGCTCTTCAAAACAATTACAATTTTGCTTGTGGTGATGCTAAGGTAAACTGCCAGGCCGTGAAAGTGGGTGGCGCTTGTTACCAACCTGATACTTTGATTAACCACGCCTCCGTAGCTATGAATCTTTACTATCGGGCTTATGGAAGGAACCAATGGAACTGCGATTTCGCAAAATCTGGACTCATTACGTATACCGATCCAAGTAAGCTTGCATATTTCCGCTGAAAAATTCAGGACCTTTTTGAATTTTC
>BMAC01002175.1:0-19886 GCA_014905375.1 Phtheirospermum japonicum
GAAGTTGCGTGACCGACGAAGAAGATCTTGCCATTCCGGCAACAAGTATTTAGTATCAAGTTTCTTGATATTTAGTTTTTCATATATTACTTTATATTTTGTGTTGAACTTAAAAAGAAAGTAATATAGTTTTCGGGTTTGTACACCCAAGTTCACAAGTATTTACTTGTGAACTGAATTTGTTAAATCGTGTTCTAGTGTTTTAAATTCCGCTGCATAAATTTACGTTTCTCTGGTCGATGTTGTTAACTGGTGTTGTTAACATTGATTAACAACATCGTGAATTTGAGAATTATTCTTATATCCATAGACCTTCTAATTTTACAAAATTGTCTTGTAACGCTCCCATGTTTCATGAAATAATTCTCCCTCCACTTGTTCGAAGTTAGCAATCTACCTCCGAATATACCCCGTTGTTTGTGCTGAATAGAATTGATTGGGGAACTTCTCGCTTATCATCTCCCAATCAGTTAATGATCTTGGTTCTAAGGATAGTAACCATGTCTTTGCCTTGTCTTTCATGCTATAGAGGAAGCAAATCATTTGCATCTCCTCCAGGTTAAGGCCATTACCCACAAATCTGCCCACTTCATCGATAAAGTAGTTTAAAAATACTAAAGGGTCTTCGTGGGCATTTTTGTGAAAAGTTAGAAGTAGATTAAGTTGATGCGGTTTAATCTCTACTTCCCTTGCAGTTGGTCTAATAACAATAGCAGACCCATAAGGCACAACCTTCAGGGGTGCCAAATCTCGTTGTCGAGGTGCTCGGGGCGCCTCGTGCTCTTTCCCTATGAATAACCTCTTCATACTCGCTTCCATCATTAAACTCACAAAGTTCTTGATCTTCAAGCCATTCATCTACACGCTCACGTTGAGGGGTGGCCTTTCTAATAATTATCATGTAAATTTCAATGTGTCGTTCGTTTCTCCCTCGATTAGCATGTCCTTGTTGTTGCTCTTTGCGATAGGCTCTTGGTAGGTCTGGGCCTACTGCTCGCTGTTGTTTGCTTCCGTATTATCCCGACGTCTTCGTGGAGGTTGTAAAGGTAACTCATTGTTTAATGCATCGAAAAACTCATTGTGATCGTCCTCATGATCCGCTCTTCTAGCCATATTTTCGGGAATTTCGTCGCACACGATATCAGTAGCTATGGAAGAAACGCTTTCGGGAATGGAAATGGGTCTTGGTCTTGCTGGATTCGCACGATGGATATTGTCAAAGAATGGTGCAAGACCGAGTCAAAGTGAACGTCGGCCTTGCATAAACTCAACAACAAATCAGCGTACCAAGTGACAAAAATCAAAACCAAGTGCAATTATACAAATAACGACTAAATAGAAAATAAAACAAAAAACATCCTGAATCCTACTTGTTGTCCCCGGAAACGGCGCCAAATTTTTGATCCAAACTTTTGTGCACCCCAATATATATATTTATATTAAAACATTCAATCTTACTCGCAAGAGTACGAGGACTTGTAGGGTGGTAAGTTGACTCAAGTCGATTCTCTCGAGGACAACTGTTCGGTATCTTAGATGCTTTTCTCAATCACAAGTAAACTTATAATACATACAAATTGGGGTTTTTGAGGTTTTTGATTTAATCATTAAAAACTAAAGCAATATTAAATTTAAAACTAATTAAACTAATTATCTTAAACTAAATTACCAACTAGAATTGAAAAGCAATAATTAAACTAAATCAAATAGCATAACTAGCAACAACGAATCTACAAAGCATAAGTAAAATCGAATAACCTAAAGCAATTACTATCATGAATCTTAAGAATGGAATTAAATAGTACGAACCTAATTGCATAATAACTTGAATTCAATTATTCAATATCCAAGCATGAAATAAACACAATTTAAAAACTGAAAGATTAAGAATTAAATTATCCAAAATATCCCAAGTATCAAGCATAAAGTAAATTACGAACAATTTATCTAATTCTAGAATTAACTAAGAAATTATCTACGAAAGAAATAAAGAGTTTAGAAAACCTATTGAATCTAGTAAAAGCGATGAAAATCTCCAGCTATTCCGGATTTAAACGTTGATATTGGGCGAAGATTGAATCCCGAACGTGAAATTGAAGCCTCGGACTCGTCGTTCTTCGATCCTTAATCTAGGTCTTCAAATCTTGTTATAAGATGTGGAAATATGTTTATTCTAAGCCCAAATACCCTAGGATGGCGTGTCTTCTCAAAAATCTGAAATATGATGGGTATATATAGATATAGCATGTCTTGGCGCTCAAGAAAACCTAAAATCGTGTTTCTGGGCAGTCACGTCGATCGGGCATCGACCGACGCAGTTCGGATCGACGCGACAGAGAGTTTGGTGGGCAGGTGCGTTGATCAGGGCTACTATAATGGTTCTTGCATCGATTGACATCGGTTTTTGCGTCGATCGACGCAAACTGGTCGATGCTACAGAGACTCCCGCAGCCAGTGCGTCGATTGGCATCGGTTCTTGCGTCGACCGATGCAAAATGGTCGACACTACAGAGATTTGCAGTCGGCCAGGGCTACTAGAACGGTTCCAGATGGAAAAACGTTATAGATAATCGGCAGCTTCAAATTCTTCAAACCGCGGCCCGTTTTCGCTGAAACTCCACTCGTACGCCCATCCTCGACTATCTTCAGGCCAAAACACTTCAAAACACCTAGAATAAACATAAGATTAATTAATTATAATTTAAATACGATAAAATAAGTTGGAGATAAAAAAACACGAAAATAAGCTTAATCTATCCAACTTTCACCGAAAAAAAATAATAAAAATGAACTAAAATACTACCTAAGAAAAATTCTTGCTAATCAAATATCACATATGTTTTCAAAATGTGACAATTATAATTGATCAAAAATAAAAACTTTCTGGTTTACAGTAGTAAATTTGTCTCACATTCTATAGAGAAATCTAATGGACGTAGGAAGTGGATATAAAAAGGGTTAGCACATTTTATCTTCATCCCTGGATGTTCACTACAAGAAAAGAGGATTTCACCGAGGGGAAAAACACTTGGTAATAAGCCAAAAGCCTTGGTAATCAATTTACAGTGGGCAAAACTTAGGGAAAACTCCCATCGGGAAAAATATTCTCGGTAAAAACTTACGAGGGAAAATATACCCTCGGTAATTTTTTCGAGGGCAATACTGAAGGTTTGTTTCTTCGTTAATATACGTGGGCTCAAATATATTTACCCACAAAAAACCCGAGGGGATATTTGCCATCGAAGAAATCCAGGGCAATTCCCTTTGGAAAAATCGAGGGCATATCCCCTCGGAAAGATAGAAGGGAAATATCCCGTCGGAAAAACCGAGGTCATATACCCGAGGGAATTCTAGCCTCGGTTTTTCCTAGGGGGCTTGCCATCAATTTTTTACGAGGAGAATATTTCTCTCGGTTTTCCCTTTTTTTTATTTTTAATTATTAATTTAAATTCTTATTTATTTATTAAAAATACCCCAAAATTTTTTAAAAAATAATTAATAAACAGACAAATAAATAAACCTATTATTATATAAATATTTGAAAACTTACAATTTTTAAATTTGTTCAAACAAAGTGTTTAGTAAAATTTTTTATAAAAATATTCGATATCCTATAACGGGGGAGGTTGCGACGGGGAGTACTGCTGTAAGAAGCTAACAGCTCGGCCATCTGGGCATTCTTCTGTGCCTGAAATCGTTGCTACTCCTGGCGTTGCTGCTCACGTAGTAGCTCAGACTCGTTGTATTGTTGCTCCATCACATGCTAAGCTCGTCTCGTGGCCTCTAACTTCTCCCTCTGGGCCTGGAGCTTCGCCTCGATCTCCCTCACGTGAGTCCTGTTCTGCTGGGAGGAGGAGAAAGAACAGCTCGCTTAAAAACCCTTCGTCGCAACCACCAACTTCCCGAATAAAGTGGGGCCTTAATGTCGGCTCATACTCGACCCGGCAACATTGAGATAAACAAGGTTAGTGTCAACCTCATTATCTGGATCCTGTGAAGACGTACGTGCCTCATCCAGACGTCGCTCGTACTCCTCCTGAAATACAATTCATTAGTTTATTCTACATTAAGACTAAATAACAAGTTAAAAATAAGACTTACGTGCCTCATCTAGACATACCGTCGTCCCTCTTGTGCGTACATATAAAAACCTGGTGCACAGTGGCCAGCTCACCCATCTTCTGCTCCTGTATCCAAAAACATTTATCAGATAATTAACATTAAAAATATACAAATAAATAACAATTATGATTTGAAATTACTTACGATATCATAAGAATAATCGACTGTAGATCTAGATCCCCCCCACCATACTTCGACATCCTAGTACTCGGACTAGCAGGCTCGCTCCTTCTGTTCTTGTTGCAATGCTCGAACGTCCTCCAGTTCTCGGGCTTATCCCACTCAACATGCCAAGACCTATTTGGAATGCATGATATATAAAATATAAATTATCTATAATAATAACAAATTTTAATTTAATAAGAAAACATACCATAATCATTTACCTCTAGACCCCCTCATCAACGACTCTCGGTGGCTGACCACCATTAGTATCACGATACTGCTTATACTCATTCAACCGCTTTCCATACTTATCCTGTATCGTGTGGAGAAATGCTATCTGTAAATCTGTGGAGTATACAGGTCCATGTCCCAACAACAAAGCTCCTACAAAATAAAATAATAATTTCAATTAAATTGATACATGATTCTCAAGTTACAATAAAGATTAATAAATTTGGATACAAAATTACCTGAAACATGTCCCATTAGAATGCACGAGTCTCCTTAGGGACTACCTTAAACTGCCACCCAGCAGGATTAAGCTCCTTCTTCATGATCTCCCGGAATACGTTGGTCATCCTGACCTCTCTGATATGTAGCCTATAATTGTATTTGTAGTTACAAATATAATTTAATAGTAACGATGGCTAAAACATGAAAATTATTAATTTGCTTACTTCCTCCTAACGATATAAATATGGTATCGCCTCTGTGGTGGGCCCAAGTCTTGTCGGGATGTGCCCGCATCAGACAGTAGCAGTGTCGGTGTGGTGGTATCTATGGTCGGCGCTGAATGATCAGTACCAATGCCCACGTAATCATCTTTAAAATCAGCTAAATGATTAGCAGACTCCAAATCCGATCGACCTAGAGTTGACTTAGTCAAGATGCAAAATAAATGCAGAAAGAAATAAAGGAGTAATGCACATGCAGATGTAATTCACATGCAAATTCACATGCACATGCATACACGTGCAAACAAGATGTCAAATGCAGTTTTTTTTTCTTGTCGTGTAGTGTAGTATAAAACCTGATATGGAGGAGTTCATTTTGTAACAATTTGAGATTTAACATGTCTAATAATGAGAATTCACAACCTCTCTCTCCTCTGCAAATATATACATACATAATATATACAAATCTACATGGTATCCAGAGCCTAGGACATTAATTTTTCTTCATCGGCATCACACTCATAATCAAGCGTAGAAACAGAGCTCCGAAATGGCGCACAGGATCACGACAAATGCTTGGCCGACGTTGAATTCAAATGCGGCTTCATTATCTACAAGTCAGATCACAATTCGAGAAGAGGATCCGCTACATATGCAGAGCTCGGATCACCCAGGCATGGCTTTAGTATCCACGCAGCTCACGGGTAATAATTTCCTTCCATGGAGCCGATCTGTGAAAAATTCCCTTGGTGCAAAGAATAAACTAGGATTTATAGATGGTACAGTAGCAAAACCTCAAACTGATTTTGCTTCATATGATCAATGGCGAAAAGTAGATTATATGATTACATCATGGTTATTGAACTCAATTTCGAAAGACATAGTTGAAGCTTTTCTATATGTTAACTCGGCTAGAGAACTATTGTGAATGGTTTGGAGAGAGTAATGGCCCATTACTATTTCAATTAGAAAAGGAAATTGCTACACTATCCCAGGGAAACAATTATGTGGTTGTGTATTTCAAAAAATTGAAGAAACTGTGGGATGAATATTTTGTTCTGCTTCCAATTCCAACCTGTACTGGTGGATCTGAAAAGGACTATATGAAATTGAGAAAAACAGAAAGCTGATGCAATTTTTAATGGGACTAAGTGACATCTATGAACATGTTCGAAGTCAAATCCTTCTTATGGATCCTTTACCAACTGTGAATAAGGCTTATTCTATGGTGCTAAGAGTTGAAAAATAAAGGAGTTTGCAGATTACAAATGCTGAATCAAAATAGAATTCCGCCTTGTTGTCTAAATATGAGAATGCAATAAGGAATTATGGAAATAATAACAAAGGACAGACCTTTGGATTTCGGGCCAGAAATAATAATTTTGGGAAAAATATGTAGAAAAGCTGGAACTCAAATGGAGGAAATTACTTAGGAAGGATTAACACAAGAAGAAGCAAGGAGGAGAAATATAGCCTGACCTGTGAACATTGCAAGGGGACTGGTCATGAGAAATCAGAATGCTTCAAATTACATGGAGTGCCAAATTGGTACAAAGATCTTAAGGATCAAAGAAACAAAATCGGTGCAAACATGACTAACACAGGTGATACAAGCAATTCAAGAAATTCTGTAGATTCACAATGCTCCATTCCCAGTCAACTTGACATATCCTCAATGATCAAATAAGAGATTACAAAATACTTTTCAGGAAAGGGATTCACAAATGAGCATAACACAGGGAATAACTATGTAACCTAGTTGACTGTGAGGATAATCCTATCCTACATTTTACCCTTTCTACTCATGACACAGTCAAACCTGGAAGTTGGATTATTGACACAAGGGCAAGTAAGCATATGTGCAATGATGAAAGAATGATGACAACAATATTACCCATAGAGTCTCAGATTTCAGTCTTTCTGCCTGATGGAACACAAAAGATGGTATCTCATGTGGGCAATGTCCAACTGAGTGATGATCTACTCTTATCAGAAGTACTGTTGGTACCATCATTCAAGTATAACCTACTGTCAGTAGCTCAGATTGCAGCTCAGTCAGGAATCAAGAGAACCTTTTATTCAGATTACTACTTACTCCAAGATACAAATATAGAGATGGTTATAGAAAAAGGAGAGCTGATTGGAAAACTGTATGTGCTATCACCAACTAGATCAAAACCAGAAATTGCTACAAAACAAACAAGTAGCTTACTGGAAAATCATGATACCACATTTGCCACATGGCACAAAAGGTTGGGACATATATCTACTCATACACTCCAACATATCCCTGAATTGAAGCATTTATGCAAATCTGTAATGAGGACACAACCTTGTGATATATGTCATATATATAAGAAGAGCAGGATACCATTTACATCAAGCAAGATACAAACAATAAATGTTTTTGAGTTGATACATGTGGACATATGTGGACCATACAATCAATCATCCGTCACAAATACTCCCTACATGCTCACAATAGTGGATGATTATAGCAGAGCCACTTGGAAATTTATGATGAGGCACAAATATGATTCTATATCAATTTTGAAAAGTTTCTTCATGATGGCTCCAACTCAGTTTGTCAAAAATGTCAAGAAGATCAGAACTGACAATGGATCAGAATTCATGGGAAAGGAGTGTCAGGACCTCTTTAAGGCTCAAGGGATTCAACATCAATACACTTGTGTTTATACTCCCCAACAAAATGGAGTAGTTAAAAGAAAACATAGACATCTCTTAGATGCTGACTCGCACGTATTTGTCACAATTTTTGGTATATTTGGCTAGTGTTTTAGTTAGATTTGTTGTTAATTTTGGGTATAAGTTGGAATGATTTAGCATATTTTTGTATTTATGTATCTCCGACTTATTTTACAACATTTTATGTTTATTGTAGGTATTTTGAAATCTTTCGGTGTTAAGGTGGACGAGTGTGGGCCCACGAGTGGAGTTTCAAAGAAATTGGGCCCTGATTTGGTACATTGCAGCTGACACTGGGTATGTCATCCACACTGGGTTACCCAGTGTCAAAACCCAGTGTCAGGAATTCTGGCAGACACTTCCGTCTGACCGGACAAGACCTCTGTCCGACCGGACTAGAGGGCAGACACTTCCGTCCGATCGGACAAGACCTCTGTCCGATCGGACAAGAGCGTTACGAACACAGATTTCTGGGGATTTTCAGTTACGAAATGACTGAAACTTGTTTAAAACGGCTAAAGGGTCTAGGGTTCGATATCATTCACCCTTGGAGGCCTTTTGGAGGCTAGAGACACCTTAGAACACCAAAAAGGTTGAGAGATTTGACACATCTCTCATACCTCTAGTATAGATTTGTGTAACACCGTATCGAAGTTTGGTTCGAAGTAGCTTCCGCTCGTGGCTAGGGTTCTGGGTTCGTGACAAACCTTGGGATTCTACACAACTTTCGGCGTGCTTTCGTTCATCCTCTTAACTCGTTGAAAATAGTTCAACGACTAGTAACTTCTGAACTCGTATCTCTGAATTGTTTTCATAGTAGTTGATTTGGGATTTATTTAGAATAGTTGGAGAGTATGATGGATAATGTTTCATTGATCTTTAGTTAAGGTGTTGGATGTTTGGTATTGACACTATTGTGTTTGGGATTATGGAATGAACAATTGTTTGGATAATCTATTGATAGTTTGTTTTCATATTATTGTGTTTCGAAATATTGCTAATCGTTAGTGTTAATGGGTTGCTGAAATTGTTCAAACATTAGGGTATTATAGTTGATGCATTACTAGTCAAAAGCATGTGTATAATCGTTGGAGCAATTCGGAAAAGCTCTTATTTGGTTTACCCCTTTACTATTCCCATCACTTGTCGAGAGGTTGACACCCTCAAGACAAAAAGAACTCGTTTTTATTTTAAGTTATTAGAATTAAAACATTTGCCAAACCCAATGTGTTCGTGTGTTTTTAGATAGAATTGTGATACTAGTATAATAAATATCATTAAATCCGATTCTCATTCCTCGAGAGATCGACCCGAGTTAACTCATCAGTCTACAAGTGACCCCGTTCTCTTGCGGGCGAACTAAAATCCTTTCAAAATGTAGACGCGTATTTGTTAACCGGAATTTACCTTTGAAGGGAACACAAAAGTTTGGCTCAGATGTAGCCAGAGCTCTAATGTTTGAGTCAAATATTCCCTCAAAACTCTGGCCATATTCAATTCTTACAGCTGCATACATCATAAATAGGCTTCCAAGTGCTGTACTGAAATGGGACTCTCATTTTGAAAGACTTTATGGGCATAAAACTGATCTTTCCTCACTCGGAACCTTTGGTTGCCTTACCTATGCCACAAACACCATGCCACACAAATCTAAATTCACAGCTAGGGCTTCAAAATGTATAATGATAGGATATGTGAGTGGTTAGAAAGGTTACAGATTATATGATATGGATTCAGGGACTATATTCATCTCCAGAGATGTGGTTTTCATTGAACACATTATACTATACAAAGGATCAAAACCACATGCTGGAAATGTTCCTTTTACCATGTGTTGAGACTGCAGATGTCCCTCCAGACACAAACACTTTGACAAATATCTCACAGAGTCTCATTGCAAGGAGAAGCTCCGGAGTTAAGAAGACACCAACCTGGCATTCAGATTATGTGATGAGCTGTTACACTCATCACACATACACACTGGATGTTCCCTCAGCTGCTGATGGGAAACCATATCCAGTTTCTACTTTTCCCCACATCACCTCTCAGCTATTTACAAAGAGTTATCTAGCCTTTCTAACCAACATTAACAAATTCGCAGAACCATTCCCCTATAATCAGGCATGCAAATCCAGTAACTGGATACTTGCAAGAGAAATGGAACTGAAAGCTCTAGAGGATAATCAGACATGGATTTTAACAAAATCGCCCTCAGTAAAAAAGCCTATTGGATGCAAATGGGTGTATAAGGTGAAAATGAACCCTGATGGTTCTGTGGAAAGATACAAGGCCAGATTAGTGGCAAAAGGTTTTCATCAAATTCAAGGTGTTGACTTCTTTGATAGTTTTTCCTCTGTTGCCAAGCTAGTAACTGTGAGACTACTTATTGCGCTGGCAACCTCAAAATCTTGGCCTCTTCATCAACTTGACATCAAAAATGCTTTCTTGCATGGTCATCTGCTTGAGGAGGTTTACATGACTCCACTTTATGGATACACTAAGGCTTTTTCAGGTCAAGTTTGTAAACTGAAGAGAAGCATTTATGGTTCGAAACAGGCCTCAAGGGAATGGAACAATGAGTTCTGTGCTAAACTTCTATCTTTTGGCCTCATCCAATCAAGACATGATTACTGTCTCTTTCTCAAGAAAACAAATAATTCTTTTTTGGATCTCTTGATATATGTTGATGATGTCTTTATTACTGGGGATGATCTCACTGCTATCACTGAGTTGAAGACCTATCTGGATGCCTTATTCACCATTAAGGATCTAGGATCAGCAAAATATTTTTTTGGAATTGAAATTTCAAGGGGATCACAATGAACTTAGTACATTCTTGATATCTTGTAGGACACTGGTCTAACTGGTTGCAAGCCTGAAGATACACCTCTACCTTTTGGCTCCAATCTTGTTGCAGACTTAACTACACCATTTGATGATCTAGCTAAGTATTCTGAAATTTACTAGACCAGAAGTGACATATTATGTTCATCAACTTAGTCAATTTGTTAATTCTCCTTCTACTGCTCATTGGAATGCTGCTCTTCATCTGGTTAGGTACCTGAAAAACAATCCTTCACAAGGCCTTTTCTATCCTACTGACTCTCCAGACACCGTCATTGATTATAGTGATGCTGATTTGGGATCTTGTCCGGACACAAGGAGATCTCTCATAGGTTATTGCATATTTCTAGGAAAGGCCCTGGTTTCTTGGAAAACTAAGAAACAAAATACTATTTCTAGATCTTTTACAGAGGCAGAGTATAGAGCTCTTGGCTCAACTGTTTGTGAACTAAAGTGGATTTCCTATACTGCTGCAGATTTTTCACTACAAATTCCTAACCCTATTCCACTATGGTGTGACAACATGGCAACTCTTCACATCCTTGAGAATCCAATATTTCATGAAAGAACAAAATATCTCGAAATTGATTGTCATTTGGTACGTGATCATTTCAAAAGTAGTTTTTTACAGCCACGGTCTGTTACTTCCTCCTTATATCTTGCTGACCTGTTCACCAAGACCTTGCCTCCAGCTCAGTGGCATCTTCTTTTGGGAAAGATGGGCATTGTTGATCATCACGGCCCATATTGAAAGGGGGGTGTTGACTTAGTCAAGATGCAAAACAAATGCAGAAAGAAATGAAGGAGTAATGCACATGCAGATGTAATTCACATGCATATGCACACACGTGCAAATAAGATGTCAAATGTAGTTCCTCTTTCTTGTCTTGTAGTGTAGTATAAAACCTGATATGGAGCAGTTCATTTTGTAACAATTTGAGATTTAACATTTCTGATAACAAGAATTCATAATCTCTCTCTCCTCTGCAAATATATACATACATAATATATACAAATCTACAGATCCGCGTCCACGATCTCTTGACATCTGATAAAAGTATATATAATACGATCTTTTTACAAAATACCAGTATATATATTAACGATTTTAATAAATCCAAATATAAATAAATTAGTAAAACAAGAGCGTTTTATAATATAAACAATTTACATATACTTCAAAACCACAATCATGAATAATTTAAAACATTTTAAAAACACCATCATTTTTTAAAATAATTTTGAAAACCGTTATTGGAGGGCGAAACCTCCTGGACAACGCCGTACACCACGTCATCACTGACGTCTTCCCAACCAATTACAACATCAATCAATCACAATTAAACTATAACAACAAACCATAACATGCATTAAATTAAAATAACCGATCACCACGACATTTAAAAACCACAATCGCAAACACTTTATATATAATTTCATAATTCAACCCTAATTATATAATTATTTCTAAATTAAAAACTAATTATATAATTATTCATAAATTAAACCCTAATTATATAATTATTCATAAATTCAACCCTAATTATATAATTATTCCTAAATTAAACCCAAACTATATAATTATTCCTAAATTAAACCCTAATTATATAATTATTCCTAAATTAAACCCTAATTATACAATTATTCCTAAATTAAACCCTAATTATACAATTACTCCTAAATTAAACACAAATTATATAACTATTCTTATATTAAATCCTAATTATAAAATTATCCTAAATTCAACCCTAATTCTTCTTCTTCTTCTTCTTCTTCTTCTTCTTCTTCTTCTTCTTCTTCTTCTTCTTCTTCTTCTTCTTCTTCTTCTTCTTCTTCTTCTTCTTCTAGATACATTACATTTTCAAAAGAGGAGGTAGATTTACAATGTATTCAATCAGTTCATGGTTTTGTCCTCGAAGGTATATTTTTGAGGTAAGCACTTCCTGCCCTGTTTCCTATGCTGGCCATATTTGTAAACTTGAGCTTTTTGTGACATTAGAAACTTGGCAATTACTTATGCAGGGCATGATTTAGGACTGCAAAATAGGGAAAATTGCAATTTTTGTCCCGTAAGTTTGAACCCTTTTAATTCTTATCCTGTAAATATAGGCAGTTCGAAAATTATCCTGTATCTTTAAAATCTTCACGTTTTATGTCCTCTAAATATAGGCAGCTCGAAAATTGTCCTGTGTCTTAAAAGTTCTTCGCGTTTTATGTCTTCAAAGACCATAAAACGCGAAGATTTAGAGGACGAAAAACGCAAAAAAATAATTAAAATACAGGACAATTTTTGAACCGCCTATATTTAGAGGACATAAAACGTGAAGATTTTAAAGATACAGGATAATTTTCGAACCGCCTATATTTATAGAACAAAAATTAAAAGGGGTTAAACTTATAGGACAAAAAATGTAATTTTCACCTGCAAAATATTGCCATGCTTGGCTGAAAAACATGGTATTGATATACTATTCTTTGTGATTGCGTTCTTTCCAGGTTGAATCCTGCAAGAAATTAATTCTTGTAATGTACCAATGATTAACTGCGTAAAGTTATTTCTTGTTTCATCTCAGCCTTTCAATAATCCTGCTTGTTTATATTTGCAAAATATTGGGGCTGATGATGATAGTTTCTGAAAAACCGAAGTTGCTGGTATTCATACGAGGTATCGCACTTATGACATTTTTAATTCTCTCCCAATCTTTTAATTTTTCCTTAATTGATCTGTTGTTTGAAAAGAAACTGGTGAGTTTGTCTACACCCTGATGAACTAATTGTTTTCGGTATTTTGACCAAACTCCAGCTTTAGGAAAGAGAAATGTGGTTAATTTATAGGAGTATATGCTTTCTAGTCGTTGACAATGGTTGTCATGTAAATAAAACTACCAGATATTATATATATATATATATATATATATATATATATATATATATATATATATATATATATATGTTCCTTTCACTTTAACTAGATGGGAATCTGTAGGAAGATATAGAATGTTGTCTTACCCTTTTGTACATTTGTTTCCGTTAGTTTAGCTATTACTATTAGTCTTTTGAAAATATTGTACATGAATGTCGTAAACATTCATGCTTGAAGGAATTGGATTGTAAAACTGTATTATAACTTTAAGAAGTAACCATTTTCTAACATCTGTGGATCTCATAAACATGCATAAATATTTTCTTGAATATTTGGTCTATAGTGGATCATTGGTGACTCCCCCTCTCCATCCCTCTCTCTCTCCCTCTCCCCTTTTTGTTGTTTCTTTCTTTCTTTCTTTTTTTTTTTGCCCCTTCTGAGAGCTAATTTAACATCATGGATGAATATTCATAGTGTTTGATTTATATATTCTTATGTGGGCTTCACATCGACTGTAAGTAGTTTAGATTTATTCATTTTTGTTATAATATTTTTTGAAGGTAATATGCTGTTTTAAATTTTTAATTGCTTATCTACTTTTTATAGGTTTGTTGATCCTTTTTATGGTTTTATAGGAGTAGAGTTCAACAAACTGTAGGTGCTATGAACAATGTTGTAAAGCGATCTGGCAATATGTTGCCACCTCCCGTTGATGATATCTGCAATGGTAGCAGTACTTTTACTGATAAACCTACCATAAGAAGTGGGCTATCTGTAAGTGATTTCATATAGTTGAATAAAAAAATATTATTGTATTAATATTAGTTTTAGTTTGCTGTGTCTTAGATTTTATTGAATTCTGGTGTATTTTTTTGGTGATATAATTAATATAATCACAATATTTATTATTAGTGGTTTTGGTGTATTCCTGCTTTCATTTTATTTTATTTTTTTAATTTTTTTTAACTTTCTAGAAAGGTAAATTTTGTAAAACCGTTCTAGAAAATAGACTTTTCAGAACGGATTTTTCAAAAATCGTTCTAGAAAATGGACTTTTCAGAACGTATTTTTTAAAATTCGTTCTAGAAAATGGACTTTTCCAGAACGTCTTTTCTAATAAACTGATTCTGGAAAGTCTCTTTCCAGATCGATTATTCGAAAGCACCATTCTGGAAATTGATAACTTTTCAGAACGTCTTTTTTAATAACCCGTTCTTGAAAGTATAACTTTCCAGATCATTATTTTATAAAATACTGTTTGGGAAAGTATCACTTTCCAGAATGTCATTTTTGAAAAACTGATTTGGAAAGTATAACTTTCCAGAATAGTATTTTCGAAAACCATTCTGAAAAATGGCGGATCAACATGGGATGGTACTGTTCTAGAACAAAAAATTCATTTTCTAGAATGCCTTTTTTTCTCCCTTCTAGAAAGTCTGCCAATCTAGAAGGGTATAAAAAGGCTTTCTGGAAAGTACAGACTTTCTAGAACTATGTCACTACAGAAGGTACAGAAAGGCATTCTGAATAGGCAGGATTACCCTTCTGGATATGCAGTTTCTACACAAGTGGCATAACATTGCGAAGTATGAGGTTGAGGATTCAAGTCCCTCCTTCCGCTCTTTGGTTCGTCGTTTAGTGGTAACGAGTGGAGTAAATAATCCCCTTTAGATATAGGGGAGAAGTAGCACCCAAAATGTCTGTCTATATAAACAATCTTGGCCTGTATTCAGACTTTCCTTAGGGTTGGTCTAAATATTAAATAAGACAAAATAGATCAATTACTATTAAATCATATATTTAGAAAATACTTGACTCAATAATCTCCCCATTTTTGTCTTTTTAGGACAAAACTAATATGATGAAATACTAAATATGAAACTTGTATAATCATCAATAATACTAACTCTAAATTGTTGCAATCAATTATAAAACGATTAAGAAGACTTCTATGATATCCAAAACAGTATTTGCAAAGGAAAATAAAAACAAGCATTAATAATAGGTTAATAAAAACAAGCCTTACCAGAACAGATTTTATATATAAATTTTGCCTCAGCCCGCTTGCTGAGCTTGTTGTTGTATGTGTTTTATAATGATATGTTATTCAATGATGATGTGGATCCTGGTTTTGCATGTGTAATGCTTTCTTATCAGCACAATGGTGCTTTTTTATGATTCTTCAAGTTATTATTTTGAAGTTGTATGAACCGTGGGTTGTATGTGTTTGGTAATGAAAGAGTGCTTTATGTTTAAAGTTTTCTGGATGTGTATAGCTTTTTTTATGTATCCCCAATGCTTTTAGTATAATATGTGGGTGCTTCCTGATCCGTACAGTTCTTGTATTTTATGTTGTGCACAAAAATTGTTTAAACCAGTTAGTAATGAGATTTATCCGAGCTTAGAAATGTACTTGAACCACATAAATATAATAAGTTTATGAAATATGTTTAGTGCTTTCCAAGTATGTGTACAATGATTTTGTTTTACATGAATGTGTTTTATGAGTTCTTACAAATATGTGTACGGTACTTTCAAAATATGTGTACAAGGCTTTTCAATGTATACGTATAGTATTTTTCAAGGTATGTGATTTAAAGTATAGGGGTCTAAAATTCAGTTTTGAAAGAATCAGGGGTCAAGTTTATAATTATATTTTCTATCTTGCTAATCGTTTGGAGCCTGGAGTGTGGGAAGGGGTTAGGTCGCTGGCCCGTGTTTTTAATGTGCAGGCTTCAAGTCAAAAGGTGCAACCCATTTTGATCATGGTTCGTTGGACCAAGCCACGGCTGGGCTGGTTCAAAATAAATACTGATGGGTTAGTCCAAGGCAAACAGGCTGGAGGTGATGGGCTCTTTCGTGGATCGGACGGAGAAGTCTTACGGGCCTTTTCCATTTCATTCCAGGCCGAGAATAGTATTGAAGCTGGCAGCCCAGTCGCTTGCGTTTGGACTTGGCCTTTTTGTAGATATACCAGCCCACCCTGTCTTGATTGAGCTTGACGCTTTGGGCCTCCGACAACTTTTAATTACTTCGACCCACACTGGACATTGGGCCTTGCAGCACTCCCTTTTAAAAATTCGTCAATTTTGTGCGGCTCGTCTCACTAACTTGACGCATATATTTCCTGAAGGAAATAAACCGGCCGACTTTCTCGCTAATATTGGATGCCGGGTTCAAAGGAACACTATTTATAATTCGGAAAATTTACCAAAAATGTGTAAGAGTTTGTGTCGGATGGATCAACTTAGTTATCCATACTTTAGGATAAAATGATGTCTAGGTTAATAATTCGGATTTTAGAAATTTCAAAAAATTTCCCGGGTCTTGTTTTGTTTCTCTAGATATTAGGATCCATTACGGGGTTTCGGTATTTATCCCTCAGAAAATACCGTTGTATCTTTTAATTTCTGTTCTTGTAATCCTTGACGTTCTTTAATACGTCATATTAATAAAATTCCACCCCTCTGGTGTTAAAAAAAAAGGTATGTGTACATTGATTCCAAAATATGTGTATAGTGCTTTTAAATTAGGTATATACTACTTGAAGGGTACGTGTACAGTGCTTTCAAATGTATTTGTACAGTGCTTTCAATATATTATGACTGATTAAGTAAAACAAAGAAAAGAATCAAAAATTTATAAAAGCACGACCATCGAATATAATAAAGCATAAAATCTTATATGTACAAAGCACATTTAATTAGTATATAAGAGCACCGAAAATCTGCAATCCAGGTGAATATAAATTGCATGATAAAAATGGTATCTATTAATTGAAAATCATCTATCAATTGGAAATAAATCATCTATTAATTATGCTTGAAATTACCTCTTAATTGGAAATAAGTAAAAATGACCATTGTACCCTAATATGCTTGAAGTCAACTCAAAATAATCTATTAATTATGACCATTGATCTGATTTCATTAGTGGTGTGTGTGTGTGTGTGTGTGTGTGTGTGTGTGTGTGTATATATATATATATATATATATATATATATATGGTCATGAAATCTTCTATATATCTTCATAACCATATCAGCAATTTGATTGGATATTCTAGTTCAAGTGATCAGATTGATTTCATGACCCAAGAGGCATAGCCAACAATAAGATCGACATAATGTCACTTAATTTGGTATGATCTGTTAAACTTGGACTGATTGTGCTAAATTATAATCCAAGGTCCAACCAATTGTTCTGAAAATCAGACCAGTCATCGAATCAGTAAAGCTAAAGGTTCAGTGGTTCACAGGAAGCGCTTTCACTGTAGGCAAGCTTCGACCGCGACTACTCGCCGCTTTTGGCCCAAGGTGAATAGTGCCTTAGGGGCTGACCCGACACCGACCGCACTCCCTTTTGAACCTCGAACAAAAAATCGATCTCCGAAGCGCGCCTCTCATAGAGGCAAGTGAATTTGGTTAGCCATATGATGGGCAACTATCTCATGCGGTTCAGAGGCTTTGTTTAGACGAAGTGCTGTCGAACTACGGGAGAGATGCAAGTCAAACATCATACTCTCTAGATACACCTTACACCACGATTTTGAATCAGAAGAGAGATTTCAAGAAATGACAGATCCTTGGTACAATATTGACGGTCCTACAAAGATCTAATTTCTGCCCACAGGTCCAATCAGATCCTATTGTATGCACCCCACTCCTCGTATAACTGACAAAGGTTCTCAAATAGCTGCCGAAAAGTACATAGATTTTAGGTAGTGTATAGACGAGTGTCGGGTTGGAAAGTCTATCCTCCTCCTCCTCCGCGTGAATCTCAATAACTAAGAATTGACAATTGGCTCTTTCCACCTTGGCGAGGGATTAAGGGGTGGAATTTATGGCGTCAACCTATAGGGTTTATCATTTTCCTAATTCCTTCCAGGGATTGGGAACCAAAGGACACCAACTCTTCTTTCAGTCTTACGGGGGCAGCCAGGACATCAACGACTTCCGAAGGCATCCGAAGGAAGGAGCAAACAGAGCGATGTCTCCGGCATAAATGCAAGAAGAATGCATGGCGCGTGGAAGTCACCCGTGAACCTATAATTCTACCGATTTGATAACCGGTTTGATTTTCAAAACAATGAATTGGACCTTGGATTATATTTTAGCAGTCAATCCAAGTTTAAATGATAATTCCAAATTAAGTGACGTTATGTCGATCATAGTGTTGGCTATGCCTCTGGGGTCATGACATCAATCTGATCACTTGAACTAGAATATCCCATCAAATTGTTGATATGGTTATGATAAAGTAAAAGATATATAGAAGATTTCATGACCGAAAAAGGTATCACCCTCCTTAAACTAAAGTTCACATCTTAAATGTATGGGATCATTGGTGGGTAGTTGAGACTTTTCCGTAGAAATTAATGTTCGATACACTTTTTTAGATGCACATTTTTAGCTATCTTATCATGTATCGTGCTATTATTGACACTTTAGTTTTTAGTTTATCTGAATATTATACGGTTTTTATCATTGAATTTCAAAACCTTTTTATTTTCTTCTTTTGTTTTTATTGATTTATATTTATAGATGTATAATATTCAATCCAGTCTCTTTTTTAGAATCCATTGGTGGGTTGTTGAGTCGCTCAACTTAGGTGGATACCAATATTTGGTGGTACTAATTATTAATGAAATTGTTTTTTCTTCGTGGGTTGTTCATGATGATACCTTCTCTTTCATAATTGTAGCATTTTCATGTCGATTAATTTATTATGCAGAATTTTGAATCAAGTTGACACAAAAGAAATTAAACACGTGACTAGATCTTTATCATGATAAAAAAATTGGAACAACAAATGACATGTGATCCACTTATGAAAACGTAGAACTTATTTCATTGTACTTATTGTGAGAAACTACAGTTCAAACTCAAACATAGAGGATGTGAGTTTTATTTCAAATATGAAAGAAGTTGACCAGAACACATAAATTTTAAAATCCTGGAAAATGTATCCTTAATAGTAATGCTTAAAACTTCTATGAGAAAAACAATTGTATAAATAGAAAGCTTGTTGAGAAATTTATTCTTGGCAATAATTCCTATTTTGTTATTTGCCTTTTTTGGGCACAAAATAAGTTAGGAAACTAGATATAGGTCAATATTATGTTTCCTAGTTTATGCACAAGACTTTAATTATTCCTAAATTGTGTTTAGGATTTGTTTTTAGGATTTTACCAAGTTTAGAATTCTTAATTGTCTATTTAAGACATAGGTATTCCTACACTTGGTTCACGGTTTTTTAATTAGTCTTTACGCACGGGATTTCTACGGCACACAAGACGCAAGAAGACGCACAAGAAAGGAAGAAGAACACGACGAAGAAAACTACTTGGAGCCAACGATCGTGAGAAACAAGATCTTTGAAGTTGCGTGACCAACGGAGAAGATCTTGCTATTTCGGCAACAAGTATTTAGTATCAAGTTTCTTGATATTTAGTTTTCATATATTACTTTATATTGTGTATTGAACGTGAAGTGAAAGTAATATAGTTTTCGG
>BMAC01002175.1:21503-75919 GCA_014905375.1 Phtheirospermum japonicum
TCGGGTTTGTACACCCAAGTTCACAAGTATTTACTTGTGAACTGAATTTGTTTAATCGTGTTCTCTTTTTAAATATCCGCTGCATAACTTTGTGTTATTTTAGCAAGTCCAATGTTGGTAACCGCGCTACCAACATCAATACCAACATCAGATTCAAACAAGTGTGGGTCAAGAAAAACAGCGTCAAGTGCAATATGATCCATACCTCCTTGAAGTCTCTAGTCCCTGGAGCATGGTACTTTGATAGTGGATGCTCAAAACATATGACAGGCTCAGAATAATTGCTCTCCAACATTGTCAGATTCAAAGGTGGAAAAGTGAAGTATGGAGGAGGCGCAAATGGCCAAATTGTTGGCCAAGGGACTCTCCATGTTCCTGGTGTTGTAACAATAGAAAATGTGCTGCTAGTAGAAGGACTTACTGCAAATTTGATCAGCATAAGTCAATTGTGCGACAGAGGGTTCAGCGTTAAATTCAACCGAGAAAAATGTGAAGTTTATGAGGAGAATGGATCGTGTATTCTCACTGGTAAAAGAACTTCAGATAATTGCTACCAAATTCAAAGTGATGCTTTTTGCAGGTTGTCCCAATTTAGTGATGCAGAACTATGGCATCAAAAGCTTGGACATGTAAATTACAAGATGATGGATAGGTTGGCCAAGGAAGATGCTGTGACTGGATTGCCCAAACTCAACACCAAGATTATTCCGGTGTGCGAGGCATGCCAAAAGGGAAAACAGGTAAGGGTGCCACATCCAGTCCAACAAAGTCTCACTACATCATCTTGCTTTGAACTGCTTCACATGGATCTCATGGGACCACTAGAGGTTGAGAGTCTTGGTGGTAAGAGGTATATTTTCGTGATTGTTGATGATTTTTCTAGGTTTACTTGGGTAGTGTTTTTAAAAGAAAAATCTGAAACTTGTGAGGCTTTCAAAAAACTTGCAAAGAAGCTATGTGTAAGATTTAAATTAAAAATTGGTAGAATTAGATCCGATCATGGAAAGGAATTTGAAAACGCATCGTTTCTAAAGTACTGCACTTCTGAGGGTATTAGTCATGAATTTTCATCTCCAATTACCCCTCAACAAAATGGCATAGCTGAACGTAAGAATAGAACTCTAGCAGAGATGACTAGAACTATGCTCATTTCTAATGGAATAGCTAAAAGATTTTGGGCTGAAGCAATGAACACTGCTTGTCATATCACGAATAGGGCTTACTTTAGACCAGGTTCATGTGCAACTCCCTACGATTTGTTGATTGGGAAGAAACCAAACTTGAGCTATTTTCATGTGTTTGGATGTATTTGCTATGTGCTTAATGACAGAAATCATCTTGCTAAACTTGACTCAAAGAGTGATAAGTGCATCTTTATGGGCTATTCTCAAAATAGTCATGCATATAGGTTATTTAACCTTCAAACAAGAAGTATGTTTGAGTCAGTAAATGTCAAGTTTGATGATCTAACAAGTGGAGTCAAGCCTGTCGAGGATTATGATCTGATTTATGATCAAAACCCTCAGGACAATATTACTCCTACTTCAGTTGATGGTGCAGGTATTGAAAACAAAGATTCAGACGCTGAACTCAGAAACTTAAGTGATGTTGATAACCATGTTGATACTGGGATACCAACATCAGTACCAACATCGAGCCAAATTGCAGAATCTAACTTCGATTCACAGGAAGAAGATCCAGCAGATCCCATTGATCTTCATCAGAGGGATATTCCATCCAGAATCCAGAAAAACCACCCCGTGGGCCAAATTATTGGTGATATGGACGAAAGGAGTACAAGACGTCGAGAAATAAACTTCAAGGAAATGGTCACGTATGTATGTTTGTCTACTATTTGTTCTAAAATTCGTGAGTCTTTGTACCTTTCTAAAATAGAGCCCAAGTGCGTGGAGGATGCACTCAAGGATGAGTTCTGGATTCGGGCTATGCAAGAGGAGCTGGACCAATTCTCCAAGAATGATGTGTGGGATCTTGTTCCATGGCCAGAAAATGCTCATGTGACTGGTACCAAGTGGATATTCAAGAACAAGACTGATGAAGCAGGCAACATTGTGAGGAATAAAGCTCGACTTGTCGCACAAGGGTATACGCAAATTGAAGGTATTGATTTTGATGAGACTTTTGCCCCTGTTGCTCGAATTGAGTCGGTAAGACTTTTGCTTTCTGTTGCTTGTCATATGAAAATTTCGTTAGCATCAAATGGACATTAAGAGTGCGTTTTTGAATGGAGTATTAAGTGAAGAAGTATATGTTGAGCAGCCTAAAGGATTTGTGGATCCTCAAAAACCTGATTTTGTTTTAAAATTGAAAAAGGCACTTTATGGTTTAAAACAAGCTCCGAGAGCTTGGTATGAAAGGCTAACTCAACATTTGCTTTATTTGAATTTTAGACGAGGAGAAGTTGATAAAACCTTGTTTCTTCTTAAATCCAACAAGCACATCTTAATTGTCCAAATTTATGTAGACGATATTATTTTTGGATCCACTAACGAGCAGATGGTCAAGGAGTTTGTCACTCGAATGTCTGATACGTTCGAAATGAGCATGGAAGGTAACCTCTCGTACTTCCTTGGTTTACAAATTAAACAGCTTGATGACGGTATTTTCCTTTCCCAGACTAAATATGCAAAGAACTTAGTCAAAAAGTTTGGGTTAGAGGGTGAATCTGTTAAGAAAACACCGCTGGGGAAAACTGTAAAGCTGACCAGAGACGATGTTGGTAAGGGTGTTGATAACACCATGTACAGGAGTATGATAGGAAGTTTGTTGTATTTGACAGCAAGTAGACCTGATATTATGTATAGTGTGTGCTTATGTGCTAGGTATCAGTCTAATCCAAAAGAGTCACACTTGAAAGCGGTTAAAAGAATTATTAGGTACATTGCTGGTACAACTGAACTAGGTGTGTGGTACACGAAAGATACTGGTACTGAACTTTTAGGATTCACTGATTCGGATTGGGCTGGGGATGTAGTAGATAGGAAGAGTACTACTGGAGGATATTTTTTTTCTGGGTAATAATCTAATTTCTTGGTACAGCAAAAAGCAAAATTGTATTTCTCTTTCTACAGCTGAAGCCGAGTACATTGCAGCTGGAAGTGCGTGCACACAATTACTGTGGATGAACCAAATGATTGAAGACTACGGTCTGCACAGTAGTATCTTGACGGTGTTGTGTGACAATTCTAGTGCCATTGACATCTCCAAAAATCTAATCCAGCACTCTTGAATCAAACACATTGACATAAGGTACCACTTTATTCGAGACCTAGTTGAGAGGAAGATTATTAGCCTTGAACATATTGGAACTGATAATCAGCTGGCTGACATCTTCACGAAGGCATTAGATTACGAGACCTTCTCTCGTTTGAGAAGAGATCTCGGTATGTGCATTGTTTAACCAATGTTGGTTTGTGATGTTATGACACTACTTATCAACATTAGTCACAACATCTGTATTATTTTGCATGCATTTTTCTTTTCTTTTCATACATAAGTCTAATGCATTAAGTTTGATTAAAAGTGAAATAAGGTCCGGTGTTGCAATAAAAGTGATGACAAAAAGGACCAACCTCTTCGAAATTAGGTGTTTGTGGAACTTGCCCGCAGAAACTGGTTTTCTCCCAGGTCCAAAAACAAGAGGCGTTTAACAGCAATTGCTGAAGATTAMAAGATTTAAATCCCTTCAAGGATGAAGAAAATCTGGACTCAAAATGCTCCAATCTTTAAAATTCGCCTTCTTGAGAGATTTTGACGTAGTCATTAACTTGGGTTAAGGGGTAAGTTTCCATTGACTTCACCTACGACAATGTTGGTTTATAATGTTGTTAGTAATAAAAAGCAACATTGGATCAAAACACTGAAATCTTTGTGTGTTCTGTTTTAACCTTTTAGGTCATGATTTTTAGGCATCCCGTAGGACATTCATACTTTGTGAAGATACCATCTTACTGTGCGTCATGTTTCTTGTGTTTTTGTCGTACTTGAAATCTCTTAATTTTGTTTTGAATGGAGCTAACCAAGTGTTTCAGTGGAGTTATAATCGGATGGCTGGACAGGTAATATTGAGGTGAATTTGGTGAGTGAAAGGTAACATTACACAAGATAGGTATAACTGTGCTGATGGTTCATTAAAATCAGCTTTGTATTTTCGGCCTATTTTGTAGATTAAGTCATACTTTTTTTTTTCAAAAAAGGAGGAATAATAAGTAAAGTAAGTAAGGCGGTTTGTGTGGTTATAAAACCTATTTTGAGGAAGAGTCGTGCTTTAAACAAAAAAAAGGGAACTAAACTCGTGCTTTATTCCTAAAATCGGCCGGTAAGATTTTTAGGGAATTTTCCTTTTATTTTTTACTCTTTCTCTTCCCTCTTTCAACGGTCACTTTTTGGGGGCTTAAAAAGCTGATTTCTTTTACCGTTTGATCACAACCCCCAAACCCCTTTTCAATCACAACTCTCAGACTCCTTTCTCCGCTCCAATTCTTTCGAATTTCTGCTCTTGGTTCTTTGTTGCTGTGAAATTTTGCAGGATGTCTAGCTCTCCACCGCCGACAGTCCCTGAATTGCCAGAGGAGGTCGCCGCTCCGGCGACCAGATACCGTTTCCATATCCAAAGATAGGCGGCCTGGATATCCGTGAAGAGATTGGTGGTGGTAGCTCTTCAARCCCACCGCTATCAACATCGCCGCCTGTTTTGCATGCGCCAGATTCTCTCGCCGCTGTACCTGTTCCATCGCCAGTTGATGCTACGCCGGTTATTCAGGTGTTCCCTGGACAGCCCGGGAACGAGATTGATGTCGATAACCCCCCCGACTTAGCTTTTGTGGCTGAGACCTTTGGCTGCGTAGGGAATCCTACCCTAAAGCGGTCCAGTCGTCTGCGCAACATACCGCCCGACGTCGTGCCGCCTGCGGTCCCAAAGAGCAAGGCAGGTCCTCGTCGCCACGTGCCAATTGAACACATGAATCTCCAGGAAGATGTTGTTGTGGAATCTGATCCCGATGATCATGATTTTGAGCCTACTGCTCCGATTGCCGGAGTTGCGCCGCTGTCTGCTCTGCTCCCAGTTTGCCGGAGAAGAAGAGGTTTACTCGCCGAAAGCAGCTCGTACGAAAAGCTGATAGGAGACCCGTCCAGACCAAAGACAGTGTTTCTCCAAGCCAGGCGAATGTCAAGATCTCTCCCAAGTCATCTGCTACTGAGTATTCTTCGCCTCCTTACACTGTGCTGGATTTTATCACCGGCGAGGTTACYRGTTCCGCCAAGTCGCCTGCTGATGTTCCCCCGCCGTCTCCGATTCCTGCTGCTTCGCCTGAGTTTGATACAGRCCTTTTTGAGCATTCCCCTGACTCTTCTATGGATTTGCCCTTGAAAGATGTTCTTGCTGCTTTCAAGAAGGACAAGAGGAAAAAGAGGGCAGCTGCACAGGACGATGTTGTTAGTCATGTTGGTAGTCCCTTACCAACATTGAGTCTCTCCCAGTCTGTCTCGTCTGCCCGCACGGCATCTGTTCCTGTTCCATCATATTCCCCCGCGCAGTCCTCCTCGGCTGCCTGTGATCATTCCCAATCCTCAGCTGGCACTGATACTCCTTCGCCAGAAATTGAGGATATGGAGCCCTTCTCCGAGAAGTTTTTAACCGCTGAAGCTGCTAAGCTGTTTGATGTTTATCAAACTCGACATATGATCGCTGAGAGAAAGGTGTCGTTTGACTTGTTTGAGCGCCAAAACCTGATAGCATATCTCCGTTTCCATGGTATGTATTCCACAGTCTCTACCGCCATTCCTTTTGTTAAGGATATCGTTCTTGAGTTTTATGCCAATATGCTGCCATCAATTGTCGATTTAAGTTCTGTGAACTATGGGAAGGTTTTTCTGCGAGGCAAAGTATTTGCCTTTACCCCTGACCTTATTGATGATTTGTTTGGCACAACTATGCACCGGGGTAATTTTTCTGTGGATGATATGGATGAGGTTGTGTCTTTTCTGTCGGGTGGGATAGTTCATTCATGGTTTGAGCAGTTACCAAGCACTAGGCTCTCGTCTTTGTATTCCATTATGCATAAGGTGGCTCTTTGCAACTGGGTCCCTTCCCGGAACACTACAGTTGTTACTCGGCCTCAGGCCCAGTTTTTGTTCATGTTTGGGAAGGGAGTTAAGTTCAGTTTCGGCCACCATGTTTTTGATATCGTGACTAAGTTTGCCACATCAAGGTCGGCTGCCTCGTTGTGTTTTCCTTCTCTTATTTTAAGGTTATTGAAGAGCCAAGATCTGACACTTCACCCAGATGATGTGCTCACTGGTGATGCGGATTGGTTCGCTTTTCGAGGCCAACACACTACTGGTGCACGGGTGCTCGATTTGCCTTGGCAAGCTCCTGCTCCTGCCGATGTTGCTAGTAATGTTGAGACGGACGATCCCAACATGGTTCGCATTTCTGCGCAGCTCCTGCGTGCGCATGTTGCTTCCATAGATTTGCAGATTTCTAAGCTGCAGGCACTTCGTTGCTCGTTGTTGGAGGCCCTTTCCCTTTCTGGTCAAAAAGGGGGAGAGGATTGACGCGAACATAGGGGGAGAGAGTGTTGTTGGAGACGATGAGGAGGATGAGGATGTTGCTGATGTTGCCGGAACTGAGACTGCTGCTGATGCTGCTGCCGCCGAAGCCTTGGCGAGCCTTGCTCAAGAGAAAAGGCGTAAGCGAATACGGGAGCGCAACAAGGCTTTGAAGAAAATGATGAAACTGAGGGAGAAGAAGAAGAGGAAGAAGAGGAAGAAGAGTGGTGAAGGAACTTCGACATCTCCTCGACGGTCGAAGAGGATTCGAAGTCATTGAGTTCCTTTACTCTGTTTGTTTTGAGAAAACTGTTTTGTTTGAACAATRTTGGTTTGTAATGTTGGTTTGCTTGTTAACAACATTAGGTGTTTTATTTAGGGGGAGTCTTCTATCTTAGGTGGAGTTAGTATTTTCATTTGTGTTTGCGTCTTAGTGTTTTGTCCAGAAAGGCAAAAGGGGGAGATTGTTGAGGAATTTATTCTTGGCAATAATTCCTATTTTGTTATTTGCCTTTCTTGGGCACAAAATAAGTTAGGAAACTAGATATAGGTCAATATTATATTTCCTAGTTTATGCACAAGACTTTAATTATTCCTAGATTGTGTTTAGAATTTGTTTTTAGAATTTTACCAAGTTTAGGATTCTTAATTGTCTATTTAAGACATAGGTATTCCTACACTTGGTTCACGGTTTTTTAATTAGTCTTTACGCACGGGATTTCTACAGCACACAAGACGCAAGAAGACGCACAAGAAAGGAAGAAGAACACGACGAAGAACACTACTTGGAGCCAACGATCGTGAGAAACAAGATCTTTGAAGTTGCGTGACCAATGGAGAAGATCTTGCTATTCCGGCAACAAGTATTTAGTATCAAGTTTCTTAATATTTAGTTTTCATATATTACTTTATATTGTGTATTGAACGTGAAGTGAAAGTAATATAGTTTTCGGATTTGTACACCCAAGTTCACAAGTATTTACTTGTGAACTGAATTTGTTTAATCGTGTTCTCTTTTTAAATATCCGCTGCATAACTTTGTGTTATTTTAGTCGATGTTGTTAACCAGTGTTTTTAACATTGATTAACAACATCGTAAATCTGATCCTTATTTTGAAAACCATAGACCTTCTTATTTTACAAAGCTAAATTAAATGTAACCACTGTGATACCTGTAATATGTGATAAGATTAATATCATTGAGGCACGATAGAAAATAAAGATGGAATTATGAAGAGAAGTCAAGAAAAATTAAAGACACATATTACACAATCATTCAAGGAGAATCCGATGTAATTTCCCAAGAAGCAAAGACTTAAGGAGGCTATCATTTTTGTAGATCAATTGTTGGGAAATTTTAATTACTATAATAAACTTGAAATAGAGCTCCATGTTTAGAATTCTCAACCATCCGTAGATGAAATTGTTTGAAATTATTATTGGGCTTGAAAATTATTTCCAAATCAATGAAAATTAAGGGTAATTATTTTTACCCTTATACTATTGATTTTTCTTTTAGTTATCAGAATTTTATGGTCAAGTAGCCCTTCTATGGACATGATTATTGATTTTTCTTTTAGTTATCAGAATTTTACGGTCAAGTAGCCTTTCTATGGACATGATCGTAGGTACCCCTTAGAATTGTGCCCAGGGTCACTTCTAATTAATTTTCAATCTTTTAATTAAATATTAAAACTATTAGAAAGTCTATGATGCTCTTACTCTTATATTTCTTAATTATATTTTTTATTATTATTTTAAACCAAAAATTAAATGTTAAAATAGGTAATGAATAATTTAAATTGAGTCCTCTACTTCTTATAATTTAATTACCACCCAATAAATAAATTAATTAGAAAGAATCCCCTACAACTATTACAAATAATACGATTACCCATCCAGAAAGCATATTATATTTTTAATCCTTTCGAACACATGAGATGAATTCACACAAACACACAAAAAAAAAAACCCTCTTGTTTTCACCCCAACTCATAGAGAACTCATAATATTTGAAATTGAGAATTAAAAAAACATCTTCATCCGAACTCTGCTTCAAATAACGAAATTAGGTTGAACGGATGAATTCACCCAATTCATCTGGTCCGAAATTGGGAGCCCTCAAAATTTTCGCATTCATCTGCTCTAAAATTCAGAAATTCTCTCAATCCGTAATTGAAATGCGAAAGATTATCGAAAAACAATTGAATAATATTATTTCTTGTTTGAACAGTGTTATGGTTCAAGTGGGGGTGTATAAGAATATTTCTTTTCACAGTGTTCATAGGAAAGCTTGTTCATTCTTAGATTTGTAATTGGATAATTTGATGTTTTGTCGAGTGTTTTGAAATTATTTTTTCATGTTGGTTGCAATACGTTATTGCATCTATGTTGTTTGAAAGAAAGATGGTGCATTATGTTTGTGATTGAAGGTTCCCCTACGAATTTTGAAATTCTTTACGTGGTTACATTGGACGTTCAGTGATTTTTCCTGTTTTGGTAGTGAAATTTTATTTGCTGAACTACTAATCTGTCGTCGTTCCTTGTAGATAAAATAATAGCTTTGTTAACTTTTGGAATGACCAAATTTCATTGTTTTGATTCGAATACCTCTCACCTCCACTTTTAATGTGATGATATTTAATATGATGACAACTGTAATTACGAGTTATGCTACCAAAAAGATCGGCTCACCAAAAAAAGAGGTCGTTGAGCTTCGAACTGCTCCTTCCGAATTGAGCGACCTACAAAATAAAACTGAAGCCGAACAACCTCAGCGTAGGCCCTCTGATGTTTAAGTCAGTACATTTTTATGATGATAAATGAGACCTCAAAAGTAGGATTAAATCAACTTAAGATAGAAGTGAGACTTGTGTCCTCTTTATATAGACAAGAGATATGTTTCCCATTTAGGGTTCACGTCTCCTATTCACACCACAGTTTCATAATGAATCCACCAACTTAAAATTAGAGTTTCTCTTGTATACTAAATTACCATAATTGTTATAACTCACGTATTTGGTTAATCTACCATAATAATCATGGGCCAATAATCATCTCATACCTTAGCACGCCTGGGACCATACCCTACCATTCCCGCTAGGACCCATACAATAACCATAAATCCAAACTCTCTCTACCGACCTATATTGAAATGTAAATACTATTTAACCTATAAGAGCTCGGCAATCCCATAGAATGGGTTACCTTATTGACATAATTCAACGTGCATGCTGACATGAATATTTGATATCGTGTCAGCTAATCCCCCACAATCTACCTTATTGAGGTAGGAAATATGATAGAATGTAAAATAAGTCCCTTGAAATTCATCCTACGTGTACTTTGAAATAAGCGGCAGCCGTCAAACCATCTCAAGTGTCAGCCATTAAATGTATACTTTTAGGTGAGACACTTGTCGCACGCCCATATTCTCATAATAAAGTAGTCTTGTGGGACAAAAAAATGAAAGGCCAACAATTAACCCCTTATATATAAAGTTATCGTCCCATTTCTTCTTCCTCTTTCACCTTCCGCATCCGCATAATCTTTTTCTCTTTTCCATTGGCGACTTTCCAAGCTCCTCAGCAAGAAGATTCTTAATCAACCGAATAGGAAATTAGCTCGACAGTCTTTCAAATCTATATTATTACAGGTAAGTCCCCTTAATTTTATTTAATAAAATTTCCTCCCTTGAGATTTACTTTAATGTATTCTAAATGTAATTCTTTCCCCTTTTCATTACTTTCTGCTTTGTGTGTTAGCATCCTCTGACTCCGACTCACAAAACCCCAACTTTATTTATCCCATGGATCATACTCCCACTCCAGATATTTTATCTAAGAGTGAATCCATCGAAGTCCCTTTCGTTAGGAAAAATAGTGTGAAAAACCCTAGCCGATCTTAGATCGGTCTTATAGATGAATTATAGGGAAGCCCAACCTGGGACGAGCTAGAAACCGACACCCGCATATTGACCGGAGAAATACCTGAAGGCATCTCCACACCTAGATCACAAATCCTAACCCCTTCTATCGACATGGAATGTTACCAAGCTAACCCTGTAACTACCGTTCACGCTTCTTCTCATGCCGATCTACCTCCCTTACCTCAAAATACTAGGATCACCATAGAAAACCATTAGATCCTTCCTGATCCTGAGCTGCTCCCTGTCTTTATTCATAACCTCCATCTTTCCGACACTATGCTCCTAGTCCTGCCTAGAGCTAGCAAAATGATGCCAATAACCCCCTGTTTGGCCATATTACCGTTTTTTAAGACCACATTACAGTAGGGATTAGATTCCCTATGCACCCCTTCATGGCTGTCCTAGTTGTAAATTATAATTCCCCCTAAGTCTATCCTCTTTATCACCGGCTACCTGATCCCATGTTGACTTTACAAGGTAGACCCGGACTTAGGTTTTTTCTTTTTTTACTTTTAGTTAAAAAGCCAAAAAGGCTCCTTTTTCCTGTCCTCTCGCATTGGAGCTCATTTCCTGATCAAACCTTCTTTAAAGGTTCATGGATGGCGAGATAAATTCTTCTATCTTCGGTCATCGGAACATTAGCGTTTCCTGACCCAATGGAATTGAAACCTTCGCCCGTGACCCATCAAAAATACATGGATCAGGTCACTAAATGGAACGAACATCTCTTTGATGTGTTGAAACTTACCAGTTCTGAAGGGGTATACACCTTTTTAGGTAAACCCCAACCTCTTGAACCAATTTCAGAGTCTGAGTTTCATACGTCAATATCCCTTAGGTCTTCTATTCTACTAAACTTCTATAGTAATGATATTAACCATCTCTTCTATTCCACATAAAAGTTTGTTTTTGACTGCTCTTATATCTTGGAAGACATTGCAACTGCATCCAATAGCCCTCAGATCCTGCCAAAAATTTAGCAACCTTGGCATAAACGCCGAAGAGGAAGTAGAGGTTGCTCCTGGGCCAAACCACCCAGCAGTTGAGATCACCGACACAACGGATGGTCAGTTACCTAGAAGAACTAATGTGCGAAAAGATCACTTTAGTGGTAAACAATAAGGATACATCAATCTCAAAGATCACTTTATCAAAAGTTGAACTCTATAGTGACAAAGAGTGCCATCAATCGGAGCTTGAAGACCTCCAAGTCGATCTACAAATGAGAGAAAAGGAAACTCATGCTTGGGGGTTGAAGAGGGCCATACTCGGGGAGGATATGAAGGTCATGCCCAAGGAGTGGAGGAAAGTCATCAGACTTTTCTGAAGAGTGGAATAGGTCGGCGGTTCGTAGATGAGTATATAATCAGTCTAACAACTACCTAACTCCACAACATTGCTTTCCTTCAAAAGGTGAGCAAAGGTGCTAAGCTATACTTCCGAATGTCATCGAATGAGTTAAAGAAAAGACCCAAGCTGCTGACCTAAATTTTCAGGTAGATATAGAAAAATCTCGGAAGGACCCTCCTTCCTATGACTTTTGGAAGAGCGACATCAACAAGCCCAAGAAAGCGATCTAGTAGGACAAGTGTGTGACTCAGGAAATTATCTCACCATGACTAAGCCCCGAGCTCGACGTTCCTTTGTATGAGTTTGTCCCTCAAGTCCCCCCAGCTGCCCCATAATTGAAAATTTTGAATTCATGAAACTCTAAACTTCCTTTTTTATGCAATGTATCCTTATTGTTTACCACTAAAGTGTTTTTTCTTAGACTTGCAACAATAACTTTTTAACTTCTCCCGAACATAAATGAAATCATAACATAAGTATAATAAACCTGCGACCATAAACCTCTCATAAGTATAAAACCTACAACCGACAACCTTAAATTATAAAACCTACAACTATTAAACCCTTTGTAAAATTGTAACTTCCAATCATAGAGTTTTTTTATCCTAACTTAAATTAGCTATTTCAAGAATTATGATACAAACCATAAACCCATCTCTGACCTAACCAAGAGTCGTGTTATTTTCATAAAGAATTATAAACCCTGAACAATAAAATCACAACTCACAAAGTATCACTTAAGCTAATATCAAATCATAACCTATAACCATAAATCGTCTCCAGCCTGAAAAAGCATCAACGCATGACCATGAAATCATAAAATCATAAACTATTGCTGACCTAAACAAGCGTTAGCCCATTACCATAAAATCATAAAGCATCACCGACCTGAATAAGCGTCAGCTCATAACCATAAAACCATAAAACCATCGCCGACTTAAACAAGCGTCAACCCATAATAATAAAACCATAAAACCATTAACAACCTAAACAAGCCTCATCTTATAACCATAAACCCATAAAACATCACTGACCTAAATAATTGTCAGCCCATAACCGTAAAACTATAAATTATAAACCATCGCCGACCTAAATAAGCGTCTGCCCATAACCATAAAACCATAAAATTATAAAACTATTTCTGACCTAAACAAGTGTCATCCTATAACCATAAAACCATAAACCATCACTGACCTAAGTAAGTGTTAGTTCATAATCATAAAACCATTAACCATAAACCATCGCCGACCTAAAAAGGCGTTAGCCCACAAGCATAAAACCATAAACAAAAAATCATCGCTGACCTAAATAAGCGTCAGCCCATAAACATAAAACCATAAAATCATAAAACATTGTGGACCTAAACAAGGATCAGTCCATAACCATAAAACCATAAAATCATAAACCATCACCGACCTAAACTACCGTCAGCTCATAACCATAAAACCATAAAACTTGTCAATTCTTTGTTCTATACCCATAGCCTCCATTTTATTAATCTCCTTATGAACTAAATAAGAATTAGGCAAAGTAATATATAACCATAATTGTTACCATGTCACATACCTTTTTTACAGCTTGGCACAATACTTCTTTAGATGAGAGATGCTCCAGCTTCTTGGCACTGACTTACCTTCATCATCTTCCAACACACATGATCCTTCTTTTAATACCTTGGTTACCTTAAATGGTCCTACCAAGTTAGGATCCAATTTCTCAATGGTATATATTGCATTAGCACGCCTCCTTACCATGTCGCTAACCAGGAATTTCCTTCTGTTTACCTTCTAATTATGTATTGTCTGGATTCTTTGCTTGTATCATTCTACCCTTGCTGCTGCCTTATCACTTATTTCATCAATTACCTCCAAAGATCCTATGGCCAATCTTTCATTCACTTTAGGATCAAAATCATCTAGGTAATGTGATCCCTCTACTATCTTTGCCAGAATGACAGCTTCCATAACCTAAACTAGTCTACAAGGAGACCCCCTATAGTTCATGGGGTTGTCTGATAAGCCCATAAAACTGATGACAATTATTCAATCCATAATCCTCTTGTTTTCTCAGCCTCAACTTTATTCATTCCATTATAATTTTATAGGTAACCTCGACCCATCCATTATCATAGGGCTGTGCTACTAAAGCAAATCTCTTCTTCATCCCCATTGTCTCGCACCATTCCTGCATAATGCGATGATTAAATTTTTTGCCGTTGTCCAAGACTAGCACTCACAACATACCATACATGTAAAAAATAATGTTAAAGATATAATCCATCATCGTCTGCTCGACTATGTTGGTTAGAACCTCAGCCTCTACCAACTTTGTGAAGTAGTCCACCGCGACCACCAGGTATATCTTCTTGAAAGGTGTTCTTGGTAGTGGTCCTACGATATGAATTCCCCGTTGTGCGAAAGGGTAGGGCGAGAGAATCACCATCATATCCTCTGTTAGTACATGGATTATCAGTGCGTGCATCTGATATCTCTTCCAGGTCAGCATGAGCTCGTCTACCATCCCCTTTATTCTTGGCTGAAAGAATTCGGCTCGTAAGTTCATCTTAGACAATGCCCTTCTCTTTGCATGATCTCTCGCAACCCTCCTAACCTTTCTCCCGGTGGTAAACACTTAAGATATGTATTAAAGTGTGGCCTTTTGTACATGTGCCCATTCATAAAGCATAACTGAGCTGCTATCCTGGCCTCCTTAGTGGATAATTGCGTGTTGTCCTATGTTTCTTTGTTAAGAATCTCCCAGATCAGTGCTCTCTAATATTCCCTTTCCTCTATCTCCATTACTTTACCTGTTTGCTCCAAAACTATTAGGTAGTTCCATCAAAGTAACAATACTTGTGCTACAGTCCCCAAGGCTCCTGCCATTTTGGCGAGCTGATTAGCCCATGTAGTTTAAGCTCACGGTAGATGTTCTAGTTTGAATTCCTAGAATTGAGTCACCGATTGCTTAATTTTCCCTAAATACTCTTGCATGTATTCTTCTTGAGCCTCAAAAGACCCATCATACTGTAAGCTACCAGTTGGGAGTCTGTATATTCCTTTAATCGCCTTACCCCCAGTTCGCCTGCCATTTAATTCCTTGCAGTAATGCCTCATATTCATCCTCATTTTTTGAAGCTTTTGAACCACATTTTCACCACAAAATCAAAATTTTCTCCTTCTGGGCTAGTTAAAACAAATCTTAGCCCTGCGCTACTTACCATGGTCGAACCATCGACATGCAATAACCATGCCTTCTGCTCAAATTACTCTTCTTCAGAGCGTGCCATCTCTTGCAGAAAATCAGCTAATACATGTGCCTTTATGGCTATCCTTGGCTCATACACCACGTCATATTCGTTGAGCTCTACTACCCACTTTTACCAATCTCCTGGATAATTAAGTATCTGTTTAAGTGCTAGATCGGTCCTTACCTTAATTTGGTGACTCAAAAGTAAGGTTGCAGTTTCCTTGCTATGTAGATTAACGCAAATCCCCCTTTCTCTAGTTCCGAATAATTCTACTCAGGAACCCTCAACAATCTGCTTATGTAATAAATAGGTTTTTGACTGCCGGCCTCATCTCTAATTAATACTGAGCTTACTATGACCTCCCTAAATGGCATGGAAATAAAATAATACATACCCATTAAGGTGACAAAGATCACCTTAGGTTGATATTGATTTTATAGTGAGATCTGATGGTATTCATAGCTCTCACCCTAAAGTTGAATCCACCATCTGGTCAATACATGGTAGCAAATAATGATATTTTAGACAGGCCTTGTTCATATCATGGAAATCGACACATATCCTCCACTTACTTCTTGGATTTGGCACCATAACCATATTGGACAAATACTCCAGGAATCAGTTTCCCGAATATAACCTAGTTTTAGCAACTTTTGTACCTCTTCCTCTATCACCTTGTCGAATTCTGCCCCAAAATACCTCATTTCTTGTTGCACAGGTCATACCTCCGGATCTGCATTTAGGTGATGTTGTACGACCTCAGGAGCTAAACCTGGTAACTCACCATCTTTAAAAGTTAATATATCTTAGAATTCCCCTAACAAATCAACGAGCTCCATCTGACAACTTACTACATATCCTTGTTGTATACCCCTGCCTACCATCTTCCAGTTAGATATTTATAAGTTCTTCAAAGGTCGGATAGAATTATCTTTCTCCCTCAGCTTTTTAGCACTTAGTATACCCTCATGTATTTCACTATTTCACTCTCATTTCCCTTCATTCATCCCTTTTCTTACTGTCATCTGATAACAAGATCGTATTACCTGCTGCTCTGATACTACCTCTCTGACCGTATCTCTTGCAAGATATTTACGCTCATGTGGTATGGGGATATAACAGCGTGAATTCATTGAGTGAAGGTTGTTCCAATATGATGTTGTTGGATAAGTTAACTTACTTTATTAGGAACTTTATCTTCTTCTCCATGCATATGTCTCAACTTTTATAAGCAACTAGTAGTACAATTTCTCCTTCTCTGATGACCTGTGCTCCATTAAAAGCGTATTTTGATGATTGAACTGGATTTATATTCACCTTAAGTTTCATCTTCTCCAAGCATTCCTAATATATAGGATGTTAACCGAACTTGTATTTTCCACAAACACCCTTCTTACATCATATCCAACAACCTCTACCCGCATCACTAGCGAGTTGTTATGTTCCACCTGTAAACCTCACCTCTCCCCTAGGTTAAAGAAAATGACCGGTCCTACAGGTGGGGGTCACATATTAATGGTAGAGACCTCAAAAGGTTGAAGGTGAGCTGCCATCACATGTCACTTTTTACATTGTTATAATGCTTATTATCCTCGTATTATTTCCACCCGCTCCCCCTTATTTTGGCCTCCTCTATCCTTTATTCTTTTGTTGTTCCTCCACCTGTGCCTGTAGGGAACCTCCTTGTGGAGGTCCAGTTAGAGCTTATCTCTGGTTTCACGGTGTTGTATCCTTATAAACAACCTCCTTCAAATGCCTAAATTTGATTAATCTTTCTATTTCTTCCTTCAGATGTTGACATATTTCTGTGGAGTGCCTAATTATTGTGGAACCTGCAAATGAACTGGGATTTTGGGTTGGTGGTTGTTTGCTTAATAACGTTAGGCACTTGGATCTACATGATTTTGAATACTCTAGCTCACGGCTTCATCAAGGGTGTAAAGTCTGTATCCTCCTTATAATTTCTCCCATCATTCCTTGCCACCATTCTCGCCTCCATGCCCGGTGCTATGGTTACCTACATCAGTTGTCGTATCTCCCTCCTAGGTTCTGACCTCTTCATTGATGGTCTTTATAAATCCCTTATTTCTCTACCACAACGTATCCTATCCTCCTCCTTTGCCTCCTCTACATTGATGTATTTCATACGCCGATCCAGAATCTCTTTGTTAAAACCCCTCATTCTTAAGTCCTAGTTCAGTGCTTCTGATTTAATATCAACTTTAATTGTCGGCACCTCCAAAGTAGTTCGGGTAAACCTGGCTACATAATCCTTCAAAGTCTCCACGGTTTCTGTACCATTAAGAAGAGCGACTATGCCATTCTTGCGCTAGGAAAGTGTTTTAAAAAGGATGACTTTAAAACCTAAAAGCTTGTAATTCTTCCTGGGACTAGCTGGTGAAACCAATCTTGCGCTAACCCACGTAAAGTGGATAGGAACGCCCTACACGCCACAAGTACTACTGTAAGACAACCTTATTCTCATAACTTTGGTTGTGATTATTATCATCATTCAGTTAATTTATATTTTCTATTAATGTTCTATTGAAAGACATCTACCTCAATTGTCATTTTCAAATATGATGTAACAAATTAATTTTGAATATGTTACATCATTATATAAAGCTTGAAAACAAAAATAAAAGTTTATAAAAATTTGAAACATCTATTTTTGAAATAAGACAACATAAATCCAATTGCAATATATTAAATCATTACATAAAGATGGAAAAATAGAAATACAAGTTTATAATTGATCATTCTCGACATCAAAAGAAATAGTTCCAACATCTATAGTAGCCCGACATCCCTATACCCATTCATCATAAGCAAAGGTATGGTATGGCTATTAGTCATCTTCATTGAAAAACTTCACATCCCGGCTGTAGTTGTCGTATGGCGTAAATAGGACATGAGAGCCTTCCTGTAATTCGAGGCAATCATAAAACTTACGCCATCCAACCCTTATTATAGTTAGACCATTTACAACATCTACCACTATATCCCAACTTCCTCCCTAAATCTATAAGGCACGCATTATTGTTGTAATTCAATCGAAACCCAATTCCACGGATTGTGCATAACCTATGAAAACATAATTTATCATAAGTATTATAAACCATGAAATACTGATACCCGTAAAAAATGAATCTATGAATATGACCGCACCCTTGGAAAGATTATATATCAAGCACTCAATTTTCATAAAAAAATACCAAAATTTTGAAAAATAATGTATATGAATGGCCTAAACGAGAACCAATTTTAACAAGCATCACATAGGATTATAGAGTACTGAAAGAAAGGGTAGTTGATACACTTACCACAGGATTGCAAATATCCCTTTTGATCACCAAGTCCCATTGTCGCATAAACGGCGGGTGAAGTTTCCAAATTGAGATAGCCATAGAATATGCAGTTGCACGAATAGTTCGCTGATTATCGTAGATTTGTCCTTATTTTTATTAGCTTTTTAGTTCTTTTTTCTATTTATTTTTGGTATAAGTTGGATGATTTAAGCTTAATTCCGTATTTTTACATTTCTAGCTTATTTTACCGTATTTTGATCATAATTGATGAGAATAGGTGATTATTCGTTGTTTTCACCTTACAACTAAGTAACCGGGAGAGTTCAGCGTGTAAATAGATGAAGTTCGATGCTCAAAGGAGGAGAACGAGCTTTTTGGTGAACGAGCAGTAGAAAGATTGAGAAAATAGAGATGTACTCTCAGTCGCGTCGGTCGACGCGAGCGTCGACGCTAGGTCGACGCGGATCCTGCCCACGACAGTCGACACTAGTCGATGCCAAGCCGACACAACTCTCTGAAGCGTTGATCCAAGAGTGCGTCTATCGACGCCAAGCTGACGCAACTTGCTGTTGCGTCGATCCATGAAAGCGTGAGTCGATGCCCCCGCCCAGCTCCAGCACGCGTCGGTCGACGCGACGTCGACGTGGCTGCCCAGAAATGCATTTTTAGGGTTTCTTGTGTGCCAAGACATGCTATGTCTATATATACCCTCCATATTTTGGTTTTTTTTAGGGGGAGGGACGACTACCAAAGAAAAAACACGACTTCCTAGGTTTATCCAGCACAAAAACAACACATTTTCACACTCCGTTACGAAGTTGGAGATCGAGATTGAAGATTCAATTCCGTACGACTCAAGATTCACTTCAATTCGAGATTTTCGCTTCAACTCTAGAATAGCTTGAGATTTTTACCGCTTTCAGTAGTTACAATAAGTTTTCTAAACTCGTAGTTAATTTCCTAGTTAATTTCTTAGTTAAACTCTTAGTTAATTCTAGAACTAGTTTAATTAGTTTAATTATTTCATGCTTGGATATTGGATATTGGATTAATCTAGTTTATTTATGCGAATTAGTTCATGCTTTATACTCCTATTTTAGATTCTTATGATACAATTGCTTCGTGATAGTTTATTATATTTATGTTCTTAGATTTGTTAATTAAGTTTAAATCTTCGTTGCATTTTATTGGTAGTTTAATTATTGCTCGTGGTTGATAATCTAGTTTTAAATAATTAGTTTAATTAGTCTTAGTTTTAAATTTGCTTAGTTTATAATGATCAATTCAAAATCTTCCAAAAACCCCCAATGCACATGTATTTTATGATAATTCGTGAATTGAGAAAAACATCTAGAGACCGAACAGTTGTCCTCGAGAGAATCGACTTGAGTCAAACTCACCACCCTAAAGTTCCTTGTACTCTTGCGAGAAAACTTATGTGTTTTTAAATTAAATATCTTAAAAGGGGTGCACAAAAGTTTGGATCAAAAATTTGGCGCCGTTGCCGGGGAAACAACGAGTAGGAATTAAAGATGTTTTTCATTTTCTTTTCTTTTTGAGTTATTATTTTCATTTTAATTTTCGCACTTGGTTTGGGTGTTTTCCACTTGGTACGTTGATTTGTTGTTGAGTTTATGCAAGGTAGGCGATCACTCCAATGCGACCTTGCACCATTCATTGACAACATCCATCGTTCAAACCTACCGAGACCAAGGCCCCTTCTTATTCCAAGAATAGTTCTTCAACAGCGACTGATTTTGTTTGCTACCGAGTTCCCGACACGATGTTAGGAGAACAATCGATTCGAAATGGAGATTCCCCACCAAGATCACCTCCACGCCCAATGCAAAATGGGTATGGGAGAGAACCAATCATTATTCAAGGACAACCACAGCCCCGAGCTTATTGGGCTAATTATCAGAAAAACATAGAGAATTTGGGACAAGACGCGGGGAGAAACGAAGGAGTCAACCAATAGCACAACGTAGTCAATCACCAACCCAACATGGCGAATATGAGGCAAAACGAAGAAAGGAACGACGATCTCAATCGTTAACACAACATCGAGAACAAGCCATTCAGGAATGAAGACTTTCTTCAGTATAACAAGCATGCTAACAATCATAGGCACGTGAATGATTGGTTGGCAAATCAAAACCATGGCTACGAACAAGACCATTTTGAAAGGAGATATGAGCGCGACAATGATTACGAAAGAAACGCGTATGACAACCGCTACGAAAGAGCTCAGCATCAAGTGATAGAACCAAGGGGGGATAGAGCACCTAGACAGCGCGATTTGGTGCGTCCGAAGGTTGTACCTTTTAGGTCCGCTATTGTTCTTAGACCAATCGCAAGGGAAGTAGAGATTAAACCACATCAACTTCATTTACTCCCGACTTTCCACGGAGGAGCCCATGAAGACCCTTTGGCATTTTTGAACTATTTTGTTGATGAAGATGGAAGATTTGTGGTTCATAGCCTTAACCAAGAAGAGGTGCGAATGATTTGTTTCCTGTATAACATGAAGGACAAAGTGAAGTCATGGCTACTATCCCTAGAGTCTGGTTCGTTGACTGACTGGGAGATGATAAGCGAGAAGTTTTTAAACCAGTACTATTCAGCACAAACAACGGGACATCTTAGGAGTCAAATTTCTACCTTTGAACAGTTGGATGGAGAGCTATTTCATGAAACGTGGGAGCGTTACAAGACGCTTTTTCAAGATTGCCCCCACCACAACTACTCTCCAGAGATGACTAACAAACTTTTCTTCGATGGATTGTTGGACCATGGGAAAAGAGAAGTAGAGATAGCGGCAGGAGGAGATTTCGGAGATTTGACAGCCCCCGAGGCAAGACGAGAGTTGGAGAAGCAAAGCGAGAAATCTAGACAAACCGACTATCGGCCTCGTAAATTAAAAGTTAATGAGATATGCATACCCTATCCTGATTTAGATGACGGAAAATTAGTCAAGGCAAAATGCGAGGAGATATTTGATGATAAATTGGTAGCCTGGAAGGCCGAGCGGGCAAGCAAGGCCTCTTCAAGAAAAGCTGCTGTGATGTGTCACCATTGCGGATCCTCCGACCATTTAGCAGACATGTGCCCAAATAATGTTGAACAACATGAAGACGTTAATGATTTGTACATATTTGTATGTGATTTTCGTGAGCTTGTGTATCGTATGTTGTGTGCTTTTAGGGTGTTTAGGTTTATCTTTTTATCGTTTTTCTTCCTTTTGATGTTTTTCGTCTCGTTTGGTGTTTAATGTGTTTTTACTTTATTTTATATGAAATAATCTAATTTTGCTTTATTTTAGTGTTATAGCTCGAGACAACGAAGATTGGACGAGAAATGTACTGCGCTGACACTGGGTTACGCAGTGTCTGAGTCCTGCCGACACTAGCTACCGACGCCCGCAACCTGCGCCCGTGTCGATCGACGCACTGTCAATGCTTGGTCGACGCAAAGCTTCTGAAGCGTCGATCCTAGCTCCGTCGATCGATGCACCTCCTGTCGACGCGTGAAGTCTGGCCCGCGTCGATCGACGCACTGTCGACGCTTAGTCGACGCAAAGCTTCTGAAGCGTCGATCCTAGATCCGTCGATCGACGCACTTCCTGTCGATGCGTGCAGCCTGGCCCGCGTCTATTAACGCACCATCGACGCTCCAGCAGTTTGAGCGGTTATTTTTGAAATTCTATAAAAAGCCGGTGGTTTCTTTGTTTTGAGAGTGCTGGGACGAGGGGGAAAGGTCCAGAGATTGTCAATAACCCTCGGTTCATACCCCATTCAATTCATGCAAGATTAATGTTTAATAATTCGTAGTTTCGTCGTTTCTATGCCGTCCGACATTCAAGGCCGTTTCTCGCTGTTGAAGATTGTTGGATTGCTGATGCTTTCTTAGATAATAAGTTTTCTGCACTTCTCTTAATTGTTCTTATAGTGTAGATTTGATTTTTGTTGTATCTTAACGTTGTACTTTGATAGCATAATTTAGTATAATCCTTTTACCATTTTTCTCGTTGTTAATTTATGTTTATGTTTCATGCTTGTGTTGAAATGATCATCTTCATGCTTTTGTTGATGCGATTGAATATGTTAATGCTTGTAGGCTAAATTCATCGGTCTAGTGTATCTAGGGTCGTTTAGAACCATCGGGATTGACAACTCCGATCGTGAAGACGATTCGGGAACACTAGACCCTCGCTTTTCTTTATCGTTTTAAAAGCTTTCAATTTCATTGCTCGTAGCTTTCAATTTCATTACTCATGGAGTTAAGAAAATAAAATAAAAGGTTCAGATAAACAAACATAATCCTTGATAAAATAGGAGAGATGATGTGTTGAACTTGAATCTTGCGTCTTGGAACGTCAATCTTCAAGTTCCCTTGCGTGTGGATGACTTGGGAAGATTTGGAACCTCTCTGGACCTCCTTAGAACCCTAGGATATGTTATATTATGCCTCTGGGACGAAATAGGGTCGGGGTTTATATAGAACTCCTTTTTCTTGCCGCCCAAGATACTTCTTAAAATAATTACGCCGAGTCGGCGTCGATGGAGCGTCGACTGACGCGAACCAGCCCTCGGCGTCGATGCGAATCACCTGCTTACGTCGTCCAGCGTGCGGCGTCCTGCATGCATCGACATCGACGCTTCAGAGCATGAGCGTCGACGTAGCGTCGACTGCATGGGTCGACATCGACGCTTCAGAACATGAGCGTCGACTGTATGGGCGTCGACATCGACGCTTTAGAACATGAGCGTCGACATACCGTCGACGTAGCGTTGACTGACGCGAGCCAGCCTTCGGCGTCAACCGCACATCGCGTCGACTGACGCGGTCCATCCTCGGCGTCGACGCGTCATTGACGCATCATCCTGATTCTTGATTCTTCTCTTCTCGTTTCATCAATCCTCGTTTCTCTACTTCCTTGTGAGACATCCTTCGATAAATATAGCACCAATTACTGCAAAATAAAGAAGAAATATACGATTGGTACTTGATTGATCCTAATAACAATTATACGAGAAATAAGCATATATGATATTATTAAGCACATAAAATCACCGGAATTAAACCGTCAATTAGCATGTAATTTCTCGTTTGTCAGTTATGCGCGTGATTAGGATCAAGAATAGGTGGATTTCCTTGACAATTATCGTCTTGTGGGTCTCCAAAGTTTAGATCATCGGTGGGCGGCATCCCATATTGTTAGTATCGTAGAGGGGTATTATTGTCATTTACTTGCCCTCGGCCACCATTCGTTCGACCTCCTCCTCTTCCTCCTGGTCCTCGGCCTCCAATAGGGGTAGTGTTTGACGTGTTGGCCGAATTTTTTTTTTTACGATTAATTGCGTCGGGGGAATGAAAGAGTCTTCGTGGTCTCCCAACTCGTTCGATGTTGTCTATATATATAGCAAGTTCGTTTCTAAGACTTCGACGTCCTAGCATCAACAACAAACAACATCAACGCATCGAGTGGCAAACAAAGAACCTTTATACAAATAAACGAAAAAGCATAAAATAACACGAACAAACATTATCAAAACCTATTTCAGTCCCCGGCAACGGAGCAAATTTTTGATTCGAGATTTTGTATGTGCCTACTTTATAAATAATTGTCAGAAATTTAATAGCTCGCCCGCAAGAGAACAGGATCGCGTGTAGGTTGCAAGCTTAACTCGAGTCGTCTCTCAAGGACTGACGTTTGGGATTTTTAATGTTTGTTTAATCACAATATTTAACACGAGAACTTGTATAAATTATATTTTTGAAAATTATCAACTAAGAAATTAAAAAGCATTAACTAATTATTTTAAACTAACTAATTTAACCTAATTAATAAACTAGAGCTTCAAACTAAATTATCTAAGAATTATTTAATCTAAGGATTAATTCTAAATTAATTAACTAGCATGCATCATCTACTAAGAACTAAGGTAAGCATATGAATTCTCAAGAACAATAAGATCAATCTCAAAATTCTCAAGCAACAACATAGCATGAACCAATTATCAACTATTTATCAAAACTAAAGCAATAATTAAATTAATCTTGAACAAATCATCACCAAGCATGAACAAGAGAATAAACGCAGTGACTAATTAATATTAAAAATGAAATTCTAAGGTTCAAACGCTCAGCGATTCAACGGTTCAAACGATTTGAAATAAATTAACGAAACTAGAAACTCAAATGAATTAAGGAAAAGGGAGGGAAAATTAAAGTCTTTCTATTTGAAAAAGTCAACATTAATTTAACAAAAATCAAAGTTTTAAAAAGGAAGATTTTATAAAACTTCTAAAAACTTAGAAATTGATCTAAACAACTAAACAACTTAAAAGCATAAGTTCAAAATCTAGAAAGCTATAAAATGAAAATGGAAGTTTTGAAAAGCAAAATAAAATCTAAACTATGATCCAAGCATCAACACAAGATTAAAAGAAATAACATAAAAACAAACTAGATTAATAGAAAGATATTACCAAACTTTTGATTAACCCAAGCTTCAAATGGAAAGTTCAAGTCTCAACAATGGAAATAGCACTTGAAGGATTCTTCACCAAAGGAAATGCAAAACAAAAGCTTCAACACCTTGCTAGATGAAGATCTAAACACCTCTTAAACTATTACTAATTACTAGGAATTAATACATAATTAAAATGGAAAAGGAAAATGTGAAGAAGAGTTTAGGGAGCAAAATCCCTGAACCAGAGATCTGCTGCAAGTTGGGTCTGAATGGAAAAGACGTTCTTTGATTAATACATCACGCAGGGGCAAAATCGTCCAAAAGCAGCAAAAATTTGCTTTTCAGTCGATCGACTGTAAAGGAGTCGATCGACTGGCAGTCGATCGGTCATGTCGGCAGTCGATCGACTGCGCTGTCCAAAACGGCAAAAGTCCCCGGAATCCAGTCGGTTTTGGAATTCCAGTCGATCGACTAGAAGGGCAGTCGATCGACTGAACTTCCAATCGGTCGACTGGATTGCTGCACCCGGCTCGGTTCCTCATTCTCTTCACGTCCGCCGGTTTATCGAGCCTTGTCCTTTGCGCTTCCTTGCTTGTTCGTCCATTCCCAAGTCGAGTGAAAATGATCCCAAATGAACGCGGGCCCCGCTTGGACGTCCTACGACCAAGAGAAAAATGAAAGAGTGAAAAACTACGAAAACTAATAAAAAACGTACAAAAACTAAGAAAACCTAGAAATAATAAAAAACGGCCAACTCGACTCCTAAAACACCTAAAAGCAAGCGAAACACACGCAACGTGATACAAAAACGGTAACAAAAATATGTACCAAAATATGCAAATCAACGAGCAACAACTAAATTATCATTCAAACGCTACTAAGATCTGATTAACGAATCTAAGAACATGAATATAAGAAACTACCATGAAGCAATTGTATCATACGAATCTAAGAACCATTAATTAAGCATAAATCAACTCGCATAAATAACTAAATAAATCCAATATCCAAGCATGAAATGATTAAACTAATTAAACTAGTTCTAGAATTAACTAAGAGTTTAACTAAATAATTAACTAAGAAATTAACTACGAAATTAACTAAGAGTTTAGATTGAAACTAGTAAAAGCAATGAAAATCTCCATCTATTCCAGAGTTGAACGTTGATCTTGGGCGAAGATTGGATCCCGGACGAGAATTTCATGTTTCGGACTCGTTGTTCTTCGATCCTTGATCTCGGTCTTCGAATCTTGTTATATGATGTGAAAATATGTTTATTCTAAGCTAAAATAACCTAAGATGTCGCGTGTCTCTTTAAAATCCGAAATATGAAGGGTATTTATAGACATAACAGGTCTTGGCGCACAAGAAACCCTAAATTCGCAAATCTGGGCAGCCACGTCGACGGTGCGTCGATCGATGCGTGCTGGCTCTCGGCGTCGACGCTGCCTGGGTGCTCGGCGTCGACTGGTAGGTGCGTCGACTGTCGCGGACTTGAAACGACGCTTCAGAAAGTCATGTCGGCCTTGCGTCGACCAACGCGTCTAGGATCGACGATTCAGAATGTTGCGTCGGCCTTGCGTCGACCGACGTGTCTAGGATCGATGCTTCAGAATGTTGCATCAGCTGTGCGTCGATCGTCACGGATCAGGCCTCGCGTCTACGGAGCATCGACGTTCGCGTCGATCGACGCAACAGAGAGTCTGTCTCAGTTTCTCGATCTTTTTGCTACTCGTTCACCAGAAAGCTCGTTCTCCATTTCATGAACATCAACTTCATCTAATTAAGTGCTGAACTCTTCCGGTTACTTAGCTGTAAGGTGAAAAACAATGAAATATCAACTATTTGCATCAATTACGATCAAAATATGGTAAAATAAGCTGGAACTATAAAAATACGGAATTACGCTTAAATCATCCAACTTATACAAAAAACAAATAGAAACACGAACTAAAATACTAATAAAATAAGGACAAATCCACGTTAATCAACTACCCCACGCTTCATTGGTTTGTTCGTCCTCGAACAAACGATATATCCAAAGTATAACTAGAATGAAATTAAATCCATGCAATGAGTCGTGCTATGCTACATACGTAATTTTGAAAATATAGGTACAAGTCACGCAACGTCAAACACTCCACCTATATTACATTGTCGCTTCAAAATTAAATTTATATGCATCCTCTCAAAAGGGAAATATATATGGGTGTTCGCTCAAAAGCACTCAAGCATTGCTGCATGGGACGTGTATACACTCAAATCATATAATTACATGCACAGTAAATAAGCACGAAAAATCAATCTCTTCTCAATCGCAGATTAAGTGTGTTATCAAAACTAAGAATCGGTAAGGTCTTTACGGGTAAGATTCTTTGGACGGGTGTGGAATATATAAGCCGTGTGGCTAAATCGCTCACTCAACCTAATCTAATCAAGAATCAAATTGCTTCACCTTGCTCAAAAATAAAAACCTCACTTAGCTCTCATAACGTAGCCTTGAAATTAGGCTATTCCTCAACTCGAAACTCGTAAACTGACTGTAAGCTCAAAACCACTTAAGAACAATTGAAGCTTATAACGTGCTTCTTATACAACTCTTTTGCCCCTTAAACATACGGCTTCATAAACTGAACCATAAAACTCAAGCCTTAATAAAGTGCGTAGGCAATGATTAAAACAATTCACTAGACTTACCATCCTTTTATTTTCTTTTTATTTATTTTATCCCCTTTTATTCTTTTTATGGGTTTTTTTTAGATGGTGGTCCTTACTTACAAAATAATAAATTCCTAAAAAATTCCCAAGACTCAAATAACCAATAAAAATATGAACTCCTACCCCACGCTTTTAATGGGTTGTAGGGGTCGTCTCAAAAACACTCATGGCTATAGGCATGGATTATTTGGCTATGATTGGCTCATTCGGAATTTTTAGTGGCTAAAATATATGAATATGGCCGGAATAAGATTTTTTCTGTGCCGTATCCTCATTTTCAAAGTCGACTACACACAGCGGTTTCAAAGAGATATCAAGATTGAAACTTATTCAAGTACGTGCAAAGATGATGATCACTCAGGATACTCACAGGCTTTTTGCATGAAAAAGTTTTGAATTGACGCAGCTTTTAAGGTTTTGCGAAATCAATTGCGTCCAAGTACCATTTTATAATATATAAATAAAAATTATGAAAAATTTATGCACTTATGCACGCTCAAAAGATATGAACCTCAAATCACACATAGTCAACTTCGACAGGCAAGCCATACAAACACAATTTAGCATGGGAATAGTGATCAATCACGTTAAAAATTTATGCATTTCAAAACAAAGACATCAAATTGCACTAACCACACTCAAACACACCCCTCCCTAAAAACTTGGCAATCTCCTGATTGTCATAAATATAAAAGAAAATAAGAGGGGATAAGAAAATATCCCTGAAAATTCGATGGTCGAGTCTCTCCAAAAATGCTCGTGTGCAATTATCCTTCGTCTCAGACCACGTGATTGGATTGTCTCGAACAAACCTATAAAAATAAAAGTGAACAAAACAAGCAAACAAACCATAATTGCGATCAATTGCTACGCGCAAGTGCCCGGTGGCACGTCTTTTGGGATTTGAAATAGCCGGATTGCGGCTCAACGTCGTAAATGGATGGGTTGCAGCTCATCAAAAGGTTGCCAGACTGTGGCCAACTTGGGTCGGAATGCGACCTCGTTCGACGAAAATGAAATTCGTAAAAATAATTTAGATGGTGGACGCTACTAGCGGTAAGCTCGTCGTTATCCCTGATTGCTGCGGTTAGCGGTAGGTTTTGTGGTTGTTCATCATCGTTAACGCCTTGAATGGAACTAGTAGCAAGGCCTTGCGGTAGCGAGCTACCGTTATATAACTGTTGTCCAGAATAAGCTATTTATCATATTTTCTGCACATCAACAAACACATAAACGTACCACGGCAATTGACACAATATAAAAAGACAAAAATAAAATAAATAAAAATCAAAAGAAAGTTAAATAAAATGAAAACTAACGAATGATTGGGTTGCCTCCCAAGAAGCGCAACATTTAACGTCATATGCTCGACTCAATTTGCTTGATCAAACCGTAGCTCATGGTGGGTCCACGAACTCCTTCTTGCTTCTATCTTGGCTCTTCATATATTTCTCGTAATAAGGCTTAAGTCGATGCTTGTGGACTTGGAATCCCGTATATGCACTCTCATCGTATAGAGTGTCAACTCCATACTCATCCAAATCCTTTATTAAAAACGGTCCACTCCATACAACTTTAAAATTAGTTGGGTCAAACTTACGATCAGAATTATATAACACTAGTTGACCAACCTTGACCTTCTCGTTAAAAACTTCGTTCGACTTCTTCTTCTTCTTTTTCCAATCCTTGATATTAGCCTCGCTCTTTTTCTTCGTACATTTAAAATTCTTGTAGGAGTCGGGGGAAACACATCTTGAATGATAATGCGGTGGCTTCATCTCTTCTCTTGGCGCAAACTTCGAACGATCTCGTTGTGGTCTCAACTCCACCTTTGGCTCGTTTTCAGGCACGTTAAACTGGGGAATCCATCCTCAAATGACTCTATATTATCAAACTCTTCAATCGTGTCGATGCTCAGGAGTTCATTCACGCAAGAATCTACTAAATCAACAGTAGAACATTCATCTTTTATAAATGGTACAGGATTCTTGTGAATATCTTGAAGTGAAAACGTCACCATTTCGCCTAAAACGGACATAGTCGCCCTTCCCTTGTTTACGTCGATCACCGTGCGCATTGTATACATGAATGGACGTCCTAACAAAATGGTGTGTTCTCGGTTCTCACTTTGTACGTCACCAACATCTATAATGACAAAGTCGGCCGGCACTACTAGCTTGTCTACTTGTATTAAGACATCCTCCACAATCCCCAAAGGTAGCCTTATCGTTCTATCCGCCAATTGTAACCTCATCGTTGTCGGTTTCAGCGGTCCTAGGTCAAACTCCTTGTAAATTGAGTGGGGCATCAAATTTATGCTAGCTCCAAGGTCAAGCATCCTCCTTGCCATTTGTCCGCTCCCGATAGAAATAGTTATGCAAAAACTCCCGGGATCCTTCTCTTTGGGTGTCAATGCTGTCTTAAATATGTCACTAACCTCCCTTATCAAAGCCACATGTTGATTTGCAGCCAAACGCCTTTCCTTTGATGCTAACTCCTTGAAAAACTTCACAAATGCTGGCATTGTCTTTATCACCTCTATCAAGGGGAGGTTAACATTGACATTTTTCAATAAGTTATATAGCTCCATGAATTTTTTATTCTCCTTGGCTGGACGTAGGCGACTTGGGAAAGGAACATGATCATAAACAGTCAACTTCTTCAGTGGTGCATTTAAGGAGTCGATGGGATCTTCAGTTGCTGTCGAGTTCTTTTTCTTCAATGGCCCCAGAATATTTGGAGTTGAAGATTTATGAATTAGATCATCCGACTTGGTTGCATCTATTTGTGGTTAGGTTTTGGCTTCTTCCTCGTCATTCTCCTTTTCAAGCTCGATGTTGTTATCCACTACTTTTCCGCTTCTCAGCACATGAATAGCCGAGGCGTGTTCTGTTTGGCTTGGAAAAGTATTTTTCTCCTTCTTCATGACGCCATGTCATTTGCCAATTGTCCTACCATCATCTCCAATCTTCTTAGTCCTGATGAATTTTCAAGAGTGCGCTTGGCCATTTCAATCATCATCATTCTCAATTCTTTCATATCGTCTCGAACTTCTTTCATTTCGCCTCGAACTCCCTTCATTTCCTCCTGAACATGTGTGAGGCCGTCTCGGTTCCGAATAGTTTCGGCGACTTGGTTTTGCTTCCAGACTAAAAGTTGATCAGTTGACTGAACTGTAGTAGGTGTTTGCCCTTGCACTTGGAAATTATTCGGAGGTGGTGGTTGTGGTGCTTGCGTATGTGGTAGTCTCTGACCTGAATGTTGTTGGTTCGAATAATACTGGATGGCGTTGACGTACCCTCGTTGTTCGTTGTTGAACGGGCACATATCGGCTAAATGTTCGGGGGATCCGCATTGGTGACACATCACAGCAGCCTTCCTTGAAGAGGCCTTGCTCGCTCGCTCGTCCTTCCAAGCTGCCAATGTCTCATCAAATATCTCCTCGCACTTCGCTTTGACTAATTTACCATAATCTAAATCAGGATCAGGGACGGACATCTCATTAACTTTTAATTTACGAGGCTGAGAGTTGGTTTGTCAGGATTTCTCGCTCTGTTTCTCCAATACTCGTTGTGCCTCGTGGGCCGTTAAATCTACGAAATCTCCTCCTGCCGCTATCTCTACTTGACTTTTACCCATGGGCGACAAACCATAAAAGAAAAACTGATTAATTATCTCAGGGGAATAGCTATGATGGGGGCACGCTTGTAAAAGTGTTTTGTAACGCTCCTATGTTTCATGAAATAATTCTCCCTCCACTTGTTCGAAGTTAGCAATCTGCCTCCGAAGTTGACCCGTTGTTTGTGCTGAATAATATTGATTGAGGAACTTCTCGCTTATCATCTCAAAATCAGTTAATGATCCTGGTTCTAAGGATAATAACCATGTCTTCGCCTTGTCCTTCATGCTATAGGGGAAGCAAATCATTTGCATCTCCTCCCGGTTAAGGCCATGACCTACAAATCTGCCTACTTCATCAATAAAGTAGTTTAAAAATGCCAAAGGACCTTCATGGGCACATCCATGGAAAGTCAGGAGTAAATTCAATTGATGTGGTTTAATCCCCACTTCCCTCGCAGTTGGTCCAAGAACAATAGAAGACCCATAAGGTACAACCTTCGGGCGTGCCAAATCTCATTGTCGAGGTGCTAGGGGGCGCCTCGGTGCTCTCTCTCTATGATAGACAGCCTCATAATCTCCTTCGTAATCTTGGTCATCGAACCATTCATCTACAAACTCTCGTCGAGGGATTGGTCTTTCAGGATAATCTTCAAACACTTCCTCGTCATGTTGAGCATTCCTTCCTATATTTCCTTGTCTTAGTTGTAGTGGGGCCCGATTTTTTGGTGGTTGATTGTGACCTCCAAGGTATCGCGGCTCGCTTACATACTCTCCCTGATGTCTTCGTGGAGTTTGTAAAGGTAAATCATTGTTTAATGCATCGAACAACTCATCGTGGCCACCTCCATGATTAGATCGTCTCTCCATGGATTCAGGAATCTCATCGCACACAAAAAATTCGTGTCTAAAGAAGAATCCCTCTCGGAAATTGGTTCGGGTCTTTCTCTTGCTGGATTCGCACGATGGATGTCGTTAAAGAATGGTGCAATATCGCGTTGAAGTGATCGTCTACCTTGCATAAAATCGACAACCAATCAACGTACAGAATGGAAAAACCCAAACCCATTGCAATTATACAAACAACGACTAAATAAAAAATAAAACAAAAAACATCCTTAGTTCCTACTCGTTGCTTCCCCGACAACGGCGCCAAAATTTAGAACCAAACTTTTGTGCACCCCAATTATAGATATTTGAATTAAAGCACGTAAGTTTGCTCGCAAGAGTACGAGGAACTTGTAGGGTGATGAGTTTGACTCGAGTCATATCTCTCGAGGAAACAACTGTTCGGTCTTTAAAATGTTTTTCTCAATTTACGAAATAAAATACATATACATTTGTGGTCTTAAAAGATTTTGAATTGATCATTATAGCTAAAGCAATAATTAAACTAAGGATAATTAAACTAATTATTCTAATCTATATTATCAACTACGAGCAACAATTAAATTATCAATCAAACGCTACTAAGATCTAATTAATGAATCTAAGAACATGAATATAAGAAACTACCATGAAGCATTTGTATCCTACGAATCTAAGAACCATTAATTAAGCATAAATCAACTCGCATAAATAAACTAAATAAATCCAATATTCAAGCATGAAATGATTAAACTAATTAAACTAGTTCTAGAATTAACTAAGAATTTAACTAAATAATTAACTAAGAAATTAACTACGAAATTAACTAAGAGTTTAGAATACTTATTTGAACTAGTAAAAACAATGAAAATCTCCAGCTATTCCGGATTTGAACGTTGATCTTGGGCGAAGATTGGTCCCCGAACGTGAATTTGATGTTTCGGACTCGTTGTTCTTCAATCCTTGATCTCGGTCTTCAAATCTTGTTATATGATGTGAAAATATGTCTATTCTAAGCTAGAATAACCTAAGATGTCGTGTGTCTCTTTAAAATCCGAAATATGAAGGGTATTTATAGATATAACAAGTCTTGGCGCACAAGAAACCTTAAATTCGCAAATCTGGGCAGCCACGTCGACGGTGCATCGATCGACATGTGTTGGCACTCGGCGTCTACGCTGCCTGGGTGCTCGGCATCGACTGGCAGGTGCGTCGACTGTCGCGGTCTTGAATCGATACTTCATAATGTTGCGTCGGCCTTGCATCGACCGACGTGTCTAGGATCGATGCTTCAGAATGTTGCATCGGCTTTGCGTCGGCTGTGCGTCGATCGTCGCGGATCAGGCCTCGCATCGACGGAGCGTCGACTCTCGCGTCGATCGACGCAACAGAGAGTCTGTCTCAGTTTCTCGATCTTTTTGCTACTCGTTCACTGGAAAGCTTGTTCTCCATTTCTTGAACATCAACTTCATCTAATCAAGCGTTGAACTCTTCCGGTTACTTAGCTGTAAGGTGAAAAACAACGAAATATCACCTATTTGCATCAATTACGATCAAAATACGGTAAAATAAGCTGGAACTATAAAAATACGGAATTACGCTCAAATCATCCAACTTATACCAAAAACAAATAGAAAAATGAACTAAAATACTAATAAAATAAGGACAAATCCACATTAATCAAATTCAAACTTACCAGCAAATTAAATTCTTAAGTGAACAGAGCTGCAAATAACACAATCACATGGTTTTTCCATTTTCTGTTTTTTTTTTTCTGTAATTAGACTATTCAGAGGTCGTTTTTGTAATTATCGTAAAAAAATCTAAGTTCAGGCCCTTAGATGAAATAAATATGCCCCTAAGACTTAAAATGTTATCCAACTCCCAAAGATATAACATAAATTGAAACATTAAACCTTATTTTCCAAGTTCTCCCATATGTATAATATATTGCAAACATAATAGTATTAATAAATTATAAGATATATATATAGATATAGATATAGACATAGATATATATGTATCATATGATAGAATTATGTATTGTATAGATTATATTCCAACATGACAACTTACATTATCATCCTCAGCATCTTTATTTACCCACTTTCCACTATTATCAATGTGCTTCTTTCGAAATAATTCAATGAAGCTCGGAGCGTCACCCTCATCATCCTCACCCTCATCCGCGTCCTTATCCTTATTTTTTTTCCTCATCTTGCTTCTATGGAATAGGTAAAATATAAGAAATTAGAAAAAAATAATAATAATAATACTAATAATAAACGTACCCAGTCCACAGCGTGGGCAACGAGGCTCTTGGATCCTTGATAACAAGGATACTTCTGTTTTTTCCGGTTCATAGCATTCTTCATGGATCTATTCTGTGAATGCATTGGCCGATAATAATTTAGTGAGAAAAAACATAATAGAACAATTTAAAAACACAAAATCAGATTAAAGACTTTACTTTGTATTCCGGTGATTGAAACAAAGCAATACACTTTCCTCAATCTTCAGCGCTCATGTTCAAGTAATTACCAGAGAACTTTGGATTTTGTGGATCTTCTAGCTGGCTCTGGTAATATGAGTGAGCTGAGGCCTTGAAACGACTATAACGTGAAGCCGTTGTTCGTTCAAAAGACTTTTTTACTGCATTTTAATGGCGCTTGTTATGGTCACCCTTCATATCAAAGTATTTCTGTAATTTATTACATATAAATAATTTAAGCCAAACATTAAATAACACAAAAATTATATAGAAACTACAAATAACTTATCGATACTCATTTAAAAATTCGGTGTTGCTGTTCGTCTGGGACTGAAGCCCAGCTCCTGTGACAAGGGATGGCGAGTTCCTTAATTTTGTTGCTGATTGCACTTGTATAATATTTCTGGTTGGGGCCAATCGTCAGGACAGATGCTCCTTGAAAATCGAACTCGATCGGCAGCTTCTTCTTTCCTGCTCCCACCCATATTTCATGCAAATTCTTACCCTTTGAGTTTGACCGGGTCTTCTTCTTTGTTTTTTTTGTGGTTGGTGCACCTATCGGGGGAGAAGGTTAGAATGTCCACAATATATTGTTCATACATATGCTTGTCTTAAAAAACATTGTAACCTCATGGGTGATTTATAGGTTTATACTTGTAATATTTTATTTATAATTTGGCCAAATATCAAGGTTCCATTTTTTATTTGGTTTTAATATACATTCTAATTAACAAAAGAAAAAAATGGAATGTCAAGTATGATTATAAGATCAAGTATGATTTGGTAAAGGGATTTGATAAAAAGAATGTAGAAAGAAGCAATACCTAGGTCAGGCTCAGGCAATTCAGGGAGAACGGGAATGGGCGATCCCGGCTCCGGTTGTTCTTCATCGTCTCGGCGCTGTCTTCGATTTCGGGGCGGCATTGGCTCCAAACTCTTGTTTGGACCCACTATAAGATCAAGAAAATCTCAAGTATGTCATGGACCCACTATGATTAAGGCCTATGCTCAATAAATTATATTTATTTGGTAAAGGGCTTTGGATAGAAACAAGTAATACTTAGGTCAGGCTCGGGCAAATCAGGTTGAACGGGAATGGGCAATCCCGGCTCTAGTTGTTTTTCATCGTTACGGCGCCGTCTTCGATTTCTGGGCGGCATTGGCTCCAAACTCTGGTATGTTCTCAAAATAAATTAAATAAATAATAATGCCAACAAAAACAACAATATACAATGCAACTTAAAATATCTAGTGAGCTCATCCATAAAAGTTACACAGTAGAGGGGAAATTAAATGCATGCATTTTTCCATATTTACAAGCTTCATAGAAGCTAAGCTTATTACAGGAAACAACACTTGATCCTGAACATACATTTTTTATAAGTTTGTCATCATCCATCTCGTACATCATCTCACTTTTATAAAATTGCAATGTCATCAAATAGCTAGCATGAGACAAAACAGGCAAAAATATAGCCTTGAGTTATGATGAAATAATCAGCTCAGATTAAAAACTTAAACTCCAACCAATCCAAACATAGTAAACCCTGCCCTAAGAAAGACAACATTCCACTATACACTATTCAAATTCAATAGCAACAAGTTAAAGATATAAAAACTGCAGAGACAGCTATAACAATGATGGGGACGATGAGTTCGATTATTGCAAATTAGGGAATTAGAGTTAGATGATTTCTCCACAACAAGAAACAGAGAACAATCAAACATGAAAAGCTAAAAAACACCACTTTTCCCTTGTATTCCCATATGAAAATAAAGACATGAAATCATCAGTACTCTGCATATTCCCTTATAAGATCTATATTTTTCCCTTATATTCCCTTAATTCAAGCTTAAAATATCAATTAAAAAGTTACCAACTCTACATATACACAACACAAGAACTAAAGTCTTAGAATAAGATCTGCAGAATCTAAAGCAGTACAATCATCATAATATAAAATAAAAAACCACTAATAAAAATACTTGGAAAAATTAAGTAAAGAAATCACCTTTTTAAGCAGCTTTCAACTTCAAATGTCAAAGGTTATAGAATCCCAGATTAGAAAATCAGCAGATTTAAACCCACAAAGTTGGTTAACTGCCAAAAGACACTGACACTACTGTAGACTGGGTCATTAACGGCGGGTTTTTTGAGCTTTTAACGGCGGTTTTCGAACCGCCGTTAAATCGACCGCCGTAAACTTTTACGGCGATTTTCTAAAACCACCGTAAAAAAGTCGAAATTAACGACGGTTCTAGAAGACATTTAACGGCGATTTTGGAACTGCCGTAGAATGCAACATTTTTACGGTGGTTGTTGAAAAATACCTCCTAGAAAGTCTGTTTTCCAGAACAGACAATTTACAAAAAATAAGAAAAAAAGAAATGAAAATACGAATTAAATACAAATACAATTATAAAAAAACTAATAAGATGATGAAAATGCAGATTTCCAGCTTACATTCAAACTTTTATTTTCCATTGATCCACTATCAATCAAAATAAAATAAACACCTTTTAGTAATATAAGAAAAAGATACTTAATCACACACATAAAAAAAAGCATGTCCCAACATCAGTTAGCCCCGCAATCCAAACGAGCGGATAACTGGCCACGACCAATCCTAAAACAACAACCTTGGTCAAAAAAGATGCTATTAAGTTCTCGATAAATTTGCGTTGAACGTTCTTTGCGATGCGAGAAGCTGTTATGATCCTCTGAATATCGTTCGTCATCAGGATGACGTCACCGGTTTTAATTGCGAGTGTCAAACCTGATACGCCAATCGATATCCCGATATCTGTCGTGGCAAGTGCGGGTGCATCGTTGACTCCATCCCCGATCATGGCCGTTGGATTTTCCTTTTGGAGATCTTTAATGACGCTTGCTTTAATCCTGATATCTTTAATGAACGAGCTTTGAAGAGCGTCCGAATCGACCTCATTCACCTTCGATTTTATCTCGAATCTCTGAGAAACCTGCTCCGGATTTGGTGAAGAAGCCCCGTGGTTCTTCGAATGAATTAATCTTTGGAAATCAACCGATTCGCCTTTACCCTTGCTCGAGGACGAATCATGCCGGCGAAGATGATATGTTTTCCAAACTTAATTAACTGTCCAGATTTCTAACTAACAAATCGTGCCGACAAAGATGATTGACTCGGGCAAATCCGAAATACGATCAGGCATGGTGGCTCAAAGCAAGATTGATTGAGCTTATTTTGTCCGCTTCATTGTCAGGAATCTCAAAGCCAAATTCTTCTTCAAGGGCCATCACTATCTCCACACTATCCAAACTATCCAGTCCAAGATCATTCTGGAAATGAGCATTTGGGGTAACCTAAAACGTCCAATTATTGAATGAATTTAGTGGTACAATCTATGTGAGCAAAATACTGAAACAAAGTTTCGAGAAGATTGAAAAATAAAAATTATTATATCATAAGCGAAGTTTAAAGAATAGCACAAGTAAACAGGAAAAAAGGAAAAAAAAAAGAAAAAAGAACATATATTGTAGCAAAAAAATTAGGTTTTTCTTGACGATATATTGTTGCCCGAGTTATTTAACAAAACTGAAGGTCCTTTTTGTTATTTCTATAACATACTTGTTAAGTCATGTATTAATATTAAGCATACTCAAAAATTATTGCAACAGCAAAAGCACCTCTGAGGACAAAAATAATTTAATGGAGTAGAAATCACTTTGAATCGTAATAATTGTCATAAGAGAATTATGAAGGCAGATTTTGTGGTGCCCTGACCCAACACATCTCTGTAAAAATTACATGCTATTGTTTCTTAGACAACCTAAGTTCTGATAACTTACCTTTTAGAAGTAAAGCTATATCCCAGAGTTTGCATTTTTATATGCTGGTAAGGACAAGGGAAGAGGAATTAGAGGTGCAATGGGACAGATTCAATCAAGACATCAGATATTATAAGTTATGCAAAAACCAAATATTTCCTCTTAACCAACCAAAAACCAAATTTTAGAAAAAAATAAAAAAAAAACATTGAAAACCATGAAGACAAAAGAAGTCCTCGTAAAATTCTATGATCTCGTACAATTATAATACATAGATTATGCATTTGATAAATTCAATTTGTAGTTATCCATTAGAAGGGGACCGTAAGCAAAAGGAAGGATGTATCATTTACCCTGAGAACAACCCCGAATTATCTACAATCAACAACTAAGTCTAAATATTTAGACCACACCTTTTGAATGCTACTAACACTATACATTAATAAGATTCATAATCTATTGAGTACGAGTACAATGTATCAAATAACCCTCATCCTCTTAACAATATCACTATTTGACAAAAAGCCAACACAAACTGATTCCTGCACAATCTTTGCATGAAAAACTGGAAAAACCTACAGTTCGATAAATCAAGCAACTGTAAAATCGGAATACTGTGCAATTCATATGGAAACTAATTAAATTATTGAATTGGGAATAAGAATCAAGTTTAAGAAAAATAACATAAATTTCTCTCGATCTGAAACATGAAATGTTCACATATAATAAAAAGCCAATTCTGCACTAGTGTGAAGATGAGCAAAAGAGTGGAAATAAAGTTTCAGACTTGAAGTTGAAATTAAAAACAAGAACTTAAACATTTAAGGAGAAAGCAGCAGTACATTAAAAATAGGAACTCAACCATATCGTAAGCCTTAACCAAATCAAATTTTCAGAAGCCATAAGTTTATATTTCCTATATCTACAATTATTTAAAAAAAAATGGAAGCACTAATGAGCAATAACAACATTATCCATAATTTGTCTCCCAAGGATGAAGGCATCTTGATTCTCACACATGCAACCATGTAGAACAGATTTATTGAATCAAAAAAACTTAGAATCAAACTAAGGTTTTAGAATTTTATAGAAAATCCACCAATTAATCCCTAAATATCACGAAATTGTGGTGTAAACCTTAAAAAAAAAAAGGTCAGAACATTAACCTGTAATTCGCTATGCTCGAGTATCCGACAAGGGCAGAAGAACTGAAAAACCTTGCTTGGATTGAGAGTTTTTTCCAAAAAGATTCAGAGATTTCTTAAAAACAAACCCTTGACAAATTTTTTCTCCGGAGGTTTTGAAAGAAAAAACTGAAAGTCGATGGCTGGAAAATGAAACCCTTCCGCCTTTTTTCTTTGTCCCAATTGTTATTGCCGCCCGACACATTTCAGGTTGCCGCCCCTGCCTTATCCAATTATTTTGCTTTTGGTGGATTTTGGTGGATGTTTTAATAATAATAATAATAATAACTTACCTAATAAGAAACTTATAATAATAATAATAATAATAATAATAATAATAATAACTTACCTAATGAGAAACTTATAATAATAATAATAATAGTAACTCACCTAATGATAATTGATTAAGAAAAAAAATTTTTAAAACTTAAAAAAATAAAACTAACCTGCAATGATTATAATTATAACGATTAATTATTAAAAAAAATAAAAAGACTATGTGAATTGATATATCATTAAAATACCCATTATACACCAAAAGATTAAACAGTATTGTCACGATTTCAATCGGAATCACTGTCATATGTTTGCAAATCATCAATTGTTTCATCATCACTCGTTATAGGATCTTGTTGTTCATTAATTTCGTACTCGGCTATGGTGTCATCTTCCATGTCATCGCCATCGCTATACATGTCATATGATGTAGTTGTACTTGAAGATGGACCAGGAGTTTCAACAACGTGGTCAAACGGCATGTTAGCTTGATGTAGCTCAACATACTCGAGATTTCCAAGATCAACAAAAAGTGAGAATTGTGAAGAGTTATCGGGGTGCAACAGATCTACTTCAGGTAATAAGTTTGTCGATGAACTAGCATCCACAGTATGGTGAAACTTCATGGACAATCTGCCATTTTGCAGGACGAGAAGGGTCGTTGGTATAAAACACTTGTCTGGCTTGAGTGGCAAGAATGAACTGGTCGTCTTTGTAACCCTCGGTACTGGTGTCTATATTTATGATGTTTCTATCATGCACAATATGTCGATGATGATCATATTTAAACCACTTGCATCGATGATGCACTGTGATCAAAAAAACCAAAATTTGTGAGCGTCACTTCACATATCGGGTTTCTACGGGGTCGATTGAACTTTGTCTCTACGTCATTGAAATAACGAGCACAAAATATCAATGCCTCTTTTGCCACATATGCCTCGGCAAATCGACCCCTCTGGCTTAGCCGGGTTTCTTACACATCCCTTGAGCTCTTTCAAATATGATTCAATTGGATACATCCACCTCAGGTGTTCGGGTCCCCTAAAATTGCCTCTTCAGGGAGATGAATAGCCAAATGGACCATAATATCAAAAAAAAGCCGGGGGAAAATCTTCTCTAATTTACATAAGATAATAATCACATCCGACTAGGCTGATATAAGGTCATTCACATTCAAACTTTTGGCAGACATTTTCTTGAAGAAGTTACATAATTCTATTATAGCATCAGAGATATCCTTGTCCAAGTATGCACGGGCTGCCACTGGCAATAATCTTTGCATTATGATATGGCAATCGTGAGATTTCAATCCAGTTAAGCGGCCCTGACCTGGAGGTACACACCTTCTAAAGTTTGATGAAAATCCATCTGGAAATCTCACAAACATGATCCAACAAGATTCAACTCATTTGGTCGGGGGTAGTATGTAACGAGCCCTTGGCTTCATTATCTTACCCCTATCCTCGATAAGGTGCAACTCTGGCCTAATCTTCATTCTCATTAGATCGCTTCTTGCATTAAGAGTATCCTTCGACTTCAGTGGATCATCCATGGTGGTCCCCACGACACTATCACACACATTCTTTTCCAAATGCATCATGTCGATATTGTGTTTCAAGTCATTACTAGACCAGTAAGGGAGCTAAAAAAATACTTTTTTTTTTCAATTCAGCTCATCTGCATATTTATGGGTCCCTGCACCACCATAACTCTTATGTTTCCCAGATATTGGTCTGACTCGATTTAGTTGGATCAATATGTCTTTCATTATTTTTTTTACTGCAGGTCTCCGACATTCCGGTAGACCGTTGAAGTCAAGCGAACTCCTCCATCTATGGTGTATCGGAAGAAACATTCTAGTACCAAAGTATATTACCTTTCCCAATACGCGCATAGATGGGGTTTCATCATTACATGTGGGACAAGCCATGTAACCTTGCCCGCTCCACCCTGACAGAGTACTTCTTGTTGGGAAGTCATTAATTGTCCACATTAATGCTGCTCGCATGCGAAATAAACCACGAGTTTTTGTGGCAGTGTCAAGTGTGTCCACACCAATTAACCACAGAGTTTTGAATTCATCAACAACAGGCGGTAGGAAAATGTCGAAATCTTTTCCCGGGGATTTAGGTCCAGGTATCAATAGTGTCAGCATCAAATACTCCGGTTTCATGCATAGCCATGGTGGAAGATTATAAACTGTCAATATTACTGGCCACATACTATAAACGTAACTCATATCACCAAATGGGTTGACGCCATCAGCCGCCAGTCCAAGACGAACATTGCGTCGCTCACTAGAAAACTCTGGATGTCTAGCGTCAAACGCACGCCATGCTTTGCAATCCCTCGGATGAGTCATGACATCTGCACTTGTATGATACTCAGTACTATGCCAACGCATAAGTTTTGCGGTCTCTTCCATTGCAAAAAACCTCTTCAATCTTGGGATCATAGGTAAATATCGCATAACCTTATGTGGAATTTTGCTTTTAGAACCTTTTACACTATTCTCTCGCCAATGTGATTCTCCACAGACTGGACATGTTTTTTTATTGGCATGATCTTTATAAAACAATGCACAATCATACTTACATACATGTATGTTCTCATAGACGATACCCAAACTTTCAAGCAACTTCTTAGCCTCATAATGTGAGTTGACAAGTTTCATCGATGGGAATGCGAGTTTCAATAACTTAAGCAACTCATTAAATGATCTATTTATCCACTTTTCATTCACCTTGATATTCATCAACTCCACAAGAAAATTTAATGAAGAGAATGATGAAATCCCTTAATACAATTTAATTTCCATTGCCTAGTACAAGTTATGATACTGCTCGTCAGGGCTCTCCAACCCATACTCATCATCTGGGTCCACGTCTTCCATCACATTTCTCATTTCATCCATCATTTCAAAGTCAATGGCTGACGGACCAGGTTCGTGTTCTGGTAAATGCTCTCCGTGGTGAACCCAAATATCATATGATGCATCAAACCCATACCTCTGAATATGCATCCGAACAACTTCCAGCTTCAGAGATTCCAAATTTAAACACTTGTTGCACGGGCACTTAATCAAGCCTGTCCGATTCACAAGAGGCCCACACATGTTAATAAATTCACTCACTCCACGCCTAAACTCTGGTGACATTTTATTTGTAATTCGCGTCCATCTCTTATCCATCACCATATTTGAAAGCTGGAGAAAGAAAAACGACCAAAATAATTAGGTAAATTCTTAGCTCCTCTATTATAAATTATTTAAAAAATTCATCTATTTTACATTTATTTATAAACACTACCTTTTTTTCCCAGTATTTAACATATAATTATGGATTGATTAAAAAAAAAGCACAAAAAAACCCAATAATATTAGAAAACTATAATACATAAAATTACAATTTTTCTTTCTATTTGAGTGTGCGTATGATGTGCATTAGTAAATTTCTATTCTTTTATTTTGAAAACAAACACAAAAACAGACAACTTATTGGAACGAAAAAAATAAGATTCTGGAAGGACATGTCCTTCCAAGTCCTTCCAAACACAATTATCTGCTTATGACTTAATTTTGAGATATTATTAGTCCAGCATTCAATACAGTGAAGAGAGCCACAATGATACTTGCTGCTGCTATAAACGACATTGCAAATTTATTGAAACGACAACCCAATATTTGGGAAGGACATGTCCTTCCAAGTACAAGAGAAAGGATTCACTCCCAATTTATCTAACATTGTTGCAAATTTCTTGAAATATAATACAAAAACAAACACATGAGGCAAGGAGAAGAAATTCATCTGTCATTTCTGAAAAATTCTTGAAATATAACACAAATACAAACATAGGAGGTAGTCGAAATTGTACCTTTGTTCCTCAAGTCCTTCAAGAGGAATTTACAGCTCCAACATCTGTCATTTATTTTGGAAGGACATTTCAAACTTCTGGAAAGACAGGTTCTTCCAATTACAACAATAGGGAATTATGCTCAAACATGAGTTTGAAGAGGAGAAATTTGGAGATAAGAAATTTGGGGAGGCTGGAGTGAAGAAAAAAACCGAAGTGAAGGATAAAAAATAGAATTAATATTGAAAAAGTGGGTAGAAGGTGAAAATTAGGTGGAGGGTATTAAATGAGGTTAGTGATATTGTGGAAGGACTTTTGTTTAATTGGAAGGACTTGTCGGTCCAACAGATACACCATTAAATTGGTGTTCTGTGGAACGAAAATTATATTTATAGAAACGATATTTATGTTTATTGAAACGACAAATGTCGCTCCAATATATTGACATTCTATTGGAACGACAAGTTTATTTATAGGAACGACAAATGTCATTCCAATAGGTAAATTGACCTACAAGAACGACTTTTATATGTCGTTCCTATATGTTTACTCTATAGGAAGGACAAATTTGTCCTTCCAGTAGGTGTCATTTGTTGTAGTGATACTTTGAATTGAGAATCGATAATATTCGTGGACATGATCTATTCTCAATATTTATAAGTAATAGTGGGTGTTGATAATATTGAGTGAAGAAAATTTCCCATATCAAATCTTTAGATATTATATATTGATAAAATTATATACTCCAAATATGTATGTTATTTTTCAGGTTAATTGCTTTGTTTTTTCGAAAAAATGTAGTCATTTAGGAAAGAAAAATTAAACACATAAAAAATAAATTTTATGTATATATATATATGCGAGTGTGTGTGTGTGTGTGGAGTGCATCCAATGAGTCCATTTCTTATAGTGAGTCTGTGGGGCTAAATCACAACCATCAAATACATTAGATTCAACTGATATAAATTAGTTTGAGTGACAAATATATCTATGTCTTTCTAAATACGCATTAATAGATTTTCAAATATTGACCAATTAACATTGAAATGAACATTAATATTATTATTTAATATAAATTACATAATTTATATTTATCTCCCTCCCCAATTAATAATCTCCTCTATTGAAATCTATTTATATGTCCCCAAAACTATAAATATTGCAAAAATAAATTATACCATATTATTCTTTACGACCTAAGAAACAATACACATACCATTTTTTTCCAACAAATTTATACATTTAAAAGCTCGCATTGAGATTATTGCAAAAAGTATGATAAATAAAAGTAAAAATTCATTGCACATTTAGATGCATGTTAATTCACATTTAGAAGTACATTGATGCATAGTTAGAAATATGCATTTAATAGTTTGTTAATGCACATTTACATGTTCGATGATGCAAAATTAGTAGTAGAAATATACAATAATATATGTTCTATGTTTATTAGTCAACCATCCTTCAGTTAATATACATCCATCAGATCTAAACCTACTGAGTGGATGAGACTTTGCCCTATAGACTCATTTTAAGAATTGGACCCATTTCATCCAATTCATATATATATATATATATATATATATATATATATATATATATATATATATATATATATGGATGTATTTACTTCTTATATTGAATTCGTATGGGCGAATCACAACCTTCCAATACAGTAGATCCTACGGATATAAATCAGTTTGGGTGACAAATACATTTACACCTTTCTACATGTGCATCAATATATTTTTAAATATGCATCACTTAATATTTAAATGACATTAATATTATTAACTAATATAAATTACATCATTTATATTTTCATCTCTCTTTAATTAATAATTCTCCAATATTGAAGTCTCTTTATAAGTCCAAAAAGAATATAAATATTGCTAAAATCAATTACACTACGAACTAAGGAACAATACGCATACTGTTTTTCCTAGCATATTTGTACATTTAAAAGCTCGAATTGAGATTATTGCGAAAAACCAAATGATAAAAAAATATAAATTCACTGCAGATTTAGACGCATGTTATTACACACTTAGAAGTACGTTGATGCATAATTAGATTGACAACGATGTTCGCATTATAAGTCATGTTTCTCCAAACCAATTTCGAACAATTTTATTGCACATTTAATAGTTTGTTAATGCACAGTTAGTAGTACAAGTATACAATAATACATGATATATTTTTATTAGTCGATCATCCTCTAGTTAATTTACATCCATCGGATCTAAACCTATTTAATGGTTGAAATTTGGCCCTACGGACTCATTTTTAGAATTGAACCCATTGTATCTAATTCCTATATATATATTTATACACACACAAAAAAAAAAAAAAAAAAAAAAAAAAACTAATACATTATATTATCGGGTCAGATGGCCTAACGGGTCATAACTCGTTAATCTGGCCTAACACAAGTGTTTGCCATGTATATATATGGGTGGGTTCAAATGGGAACCATGTCATTAAATGTGAATCTGCGAACTAGTGATTTTATTATATACCTGTAGTTCTTTTATTATACAATGATAGTGTTTTATTGATATTCTAGTTATATACACCATCAGTGCTTTTATTAAAAAAAGTCCTAATACTTTTAATCAAATAAGAAAATAAACAAAAAATCTGATACACCCATTTAATTAGATATAAGGCTCATAATTGACCATAAATTCACATATAAGTATATGGTTCTCATTTGAAGTAGGCTGAAACCTTGAAACCCTAGATTGGGACTTCACAATCAAGATAAATTATACCCATACACCCGAAGACGAATATAACATAATGAGATAAGACGCATCAACACCAAAAGAACATGAAAAGATACCTAACTCATTCTATACCAAAACAAGAAAAAATAAATGAGAGGAAGGTAGTCTGCACCAAAACAAGAAAAAGCAAAGGAACAGGAGGAAGCCCATGACAACGTTTACTCCTCTATATATGTTTTGGTAGTGGCACTTTCGTTCTAGCGCTCACCACAACCTACGGCCCACCCGAGTTACCCTTGCCCAGAGATCCTCATTTTCCGAGGCCAGCCAAACTCTGGCCACGGTGAGGATCTTATTCTATTTAGCAAGTTCCATAATTTAGAATAACAGGTCCATCATGGCTTTATTTTGGTGATCATCTAGTGTCGAAACGGATGTCGCCTGGCTGACCTCGCGCTCGCAGACATGAAAATTAACAGAAGTAGGTGGGAAAAAAGATTTGAAAAAAGGGTTATGTAAAATATTATTAGAAGAAACCCTTAAATATATCTATACCAACATGATAGGTTAATTAATACGTAGTGAATGGTCATACTGGGGATTGCTCAGAGAATTACATGTGGGCTAATAAGATGATTTGTTGCTGAAACAACTGCGCTATAATTATTTGAAGACCATATTACCTATTTATGAAAGCAGGCCTGGAAAAAGGAATCGTGTCACTGGCGTTACGTATCTTACCTTAAGATATGGAAAGGTTATTGCTGAATACGTAAGCATTATTTCCACAAAGTACTCCTGACGAAAAATCTAACATGTACCATAAGAATATTAATTTTTTTATTTTTATGTTCAAGGTGTTTACTTACCAACTGATATCTTCCATAATAATTCTTTACAACAATCAAAATTTAGATTTTTTTTTCGAGTTTAAAAAAATTCTAAGCTATTTTCTGCGTTCAATCAAGCACGTGTTTTTTGGATTATTCTTTTGGAAATTTATTAATTTTACATTAAAATAGGCAACATGTGTAATTAAAAGTAACTGTGATTATTTTATTATTATTGTTGGACTTAACTAAGTCGTCTAAAGTTACTCCCTCCAATTCAATATATCTAACGTTTAAGAATAAAACACACAATCAGGAAGTGAAAAAAATGGCTTTCATACCCCTCATTAATTCATTTTTTTCCTCTGTTTTCTGATTTAACACCCTTTTTTCATTTGTCTATTCTCCTCATGTAACAGGACACGTGTAACTCATTCCTCGTTAATGCACTTCGAAGAAAAATTTGGTGAAAAAATAAACATAAAAAACATGACGCTCATCATTCTACAACTACAGTTACATCGTTTATATTAACGAAGTTTATTTGAACTTAAATCATTTTTTTGGCTTCACATTCTTCCAAAAAAATGGGGCCAAATTTATAAATTTTAATTTCGTTTCATTTTTCAAACTATACCCTGAAGCCAAGTTTTTCAAATTTAATTCGATCTGTTGAAAAAAATTGATATGAAGTCAAACATGACAAATTATCATCAAACTGTTGAAAAGCAAAAGGAACATTGGAAATATACATTATTGTATTTAAAAGAGATACAAAATATATATTTTTTCGGTTTGAATCAATCACCTCAATCACATAAATAAGAGACCGTTCACCGCGAGTACTATATAGATAAATAGATCTCTCTCTCTCTCTCCCTCTCGTGTGTGTGTGTTTGTGTATCATTATACTGAAAAAAAAAAAGAAAGCATTAAAAATATTATCATATTGCTGAAAAATAAAAGACGCAAGTTATAAATATGAAATTGAATATAAATAATAATCAAAAACAATAATCTTGCTTTCCTGGTTACACATAATGCATTCCAGAAGGAGTAAGTTGAAGAGAGGTGTCAAGAGATGAAAGGTTGAAAAAAGCCACATGAAAAGATGTAAATTATAATCAGGGGCATAGAACATGATAGGGCATGCAGGGCGGTTGTTAGAAGCAGCATAGGATTCAAAAAGGTCCCATCTCTTAAAGTAGTTGTATATCCTCGCCATTATATATAGACTCTTCATTAGGAATATACATCTTCATCACAAAGTCGTACAATTATTAACTCCTATCCCTTCAAATACCGGTGTTTGGCCCGGAAAATATGAATGTCACTTGCTTCGTTCCTTGAAATTGACATAACCTGCTCCACAAAACTACGTTAAAAAGGACCACCGAAAGAATTCCAGTGGAATCCTCTCCAATTCTTAAGTTAATAAGTATTTTAATATCGGACTAAAAAAGAATAATATTCAGAATGTCATACCTCTACTCTCCGGGGCCAAGTTATTTCTAACCCCAGCTATGTGGGGACCCTTTCGGGATCTCAAAAATAGGCCCGTGAATCTTGAACCGTTATTTCGGATGACCTGATCGGGTTACTCTCCTTTGGGCAACCTTATCATATATCCCTCTCTGGGACGACTAGAGCTCAATTGAGCCTAGTCCTTAATTTTCCAGCATTCCTGACCTGATCACAATAAAGCTATGTCCAGGAGTTTTGATCAGGCTATCGAGTCATAAGTTCATCTCTTTATTTTTTCTCCCCCTTCTTAGGGCAAAGGTTCAGGTCATCCCAACCTATTCTACATAAGTTGTTTTAAGGCTCGCAATCTCCTCTGGTTGGGTATGATTAGGTCGTATCAATCAGCCCCCCTCCCCTTTGAATGGTTGGGATGAGTTGTACCTCCTCGGTTTCCACCCAATCAATTGACATCCCCAACCTGTCTTTTCTTACACTATTCCCTTACACGTATTAAATGCGCGGATCCAGCCAAATCCTACTTTTTCCAAAAAGAATTACTTTCAAAACATATCTTTCCCCTTTATCCATGGCTTATACATTCACTAGTACAAAAACAACATACAAGAACAGGGATTTAAGAACGCCTCAGAAGGTGGCGTTCTTAAATGTCAGCCGGTGGCAGTTTTGTAATAAAACTGTCACATACGAGAACGTCTTTAAAAAAAACGTTCTGGTATACTGGATATCCAGAACGTCTTTTTGACGACGTTCTTGTATGTTAGATATCCAGAACGTCGTTAAAAAGATGTTCTGGTTTTTTGAAATATCAAGAACGTCTGTAAAACGACGTTCTCGTATGTTTCAATATCGAAAATGTCTTTTAAAACGTCGTTCTGGTATTGTAGGTATCGAGAACGCCTTCTTAAAGACGTTCTGAAAAGTATTATTGAGAACGCCTTCAAGAGGCGTTCTCGTACGTTAAATTATTTTTGGACAAAAATGATTTTTATGCATAAAAAATAAACATTCAACCCTACTTCTTCTCTCTCTCGTTCTCCGCCGATTCTCCACTCTCCCACCATTCCCAACCACCACCGGCCATCATCTGCCAATCGCCACCACCAGCCGCATCATCAAACCAGCCGTTCTGGAAAGTGTATTTTCGAGAACGTCTCTAAAGCAGACGTTCTGGAAAGTACACTTTCAAGAACGCCTGGAAAAGAGGCGCTCTGGAAAGTTTATTTTCGAGAACGTCTGTTTTAGAGACGTTCTTGAAAAATACATTTCCCAGAACGCCTCCAGAAAAAGGCGTTCTAGAAAAACATACTTTCCAAAACGTCTTAAAAAATGACGTTTTGGAAAGTGTACTTTTCAGAACGTCTTAGAAAAGGACGTTCTGGAAAGTACTTTCCAGAGCTGCAAAACCGACTTTCTAGAACGGCTGAAATTTTTTTTAAGAACGTCTCTGAAAAACCATTCTTGAAAGTCTTACATTTAAGAACGCCCTGATGAGGCGTTCTTAAATGTCAAACTTTCAAGAACAGCTCCATACAGAATGCCTCAGCAGGGCGTTCTTAATCTGTAGAAACAGGCGTTCTTAAAAGCTGTTTCTGCACTAGTGATTCATTTCTATCTTCTTGCTTTCCTTCTCCACCAAGAATTCTTTTGGCTTCCTTCTAAGAGCATATCTTTTTTCTCTCACCTCAAACCAGGTACTTTTTTCTCTTTCTTTTCTGTAAGCTTATAACTATGTCTTCCTCTTCTTCTTCTTCTTCTTTCCACTTATCAACGTCCTCCTCGGCGATGTTATCTCTAACATCCTCCGATGACCGGAATCCTCTAGTTCAGGGCAGCGGCCCTGGTAACATTGTTTCAACCATCAGTGACCGCACCATAAGAGGGTTGAAAACCAAAATCCCCGATTTCCACTAAATTTTCACTAGACAATCCTTACGCCGGCGATAGGGCATCCTGATCGTCGCCTAATCACTTAACCTTTTTAATAAACCAATTTCAGGCCGGACTAAGTCTTCTTGTCCAACCCTTCTTATTGTCTGTGTCTCGGATGTACCGGACTCTGGTAGATCAGTTTGTACCTAATGCTTTTATGATAATCATAGGCTTTCATCTGGCAGCGCATTTTTATGGGCTTATCCCCACGCCCTAGCATTTTTATTCTTTGTTCCAAGGCAAAAGATCATCATCTGGCTTCTTCTACTTATCTGCCCATGCCGGCGTTCAATTTCTGACTGGCAACCCTTACTCCAACAAGGCCTGAGGAAAAAATTCTTCTTCGTCCACTACTCGGGCGATTGGGGTTTTCCCCCAGTATATCCACCAGCAACTTTCCTCCTCAATCTCATCTATCCAGGGGGGAACAACCTCCTTCTTTGAAAGAGATCATCCTAAATTTAAACGAAAAACTCTTTCATCTAACTAAACTTCTCACCCCTAATGTCCTGAGCTTTTTCAACTCCAAGGAGGAGTCCAGTCCTCTGTCTCTGGATATCGGTATGTAGAAAGAGCTATCCAGCTCTGCCCCTTTAATTTCCAATCTTTTACCTACTGAGGATTCATTATTACTGTTTTTATATTCCCATTATTAACCTCTTGTAAATTATTTTGCAGTCACCATGATGAAGCAAATGATGTCCAACCTCAAGCGAAAATCTGCTCCGTCTGCGAGATAACTCTCCCTAAAGATCTAAATGGGTCTGGGGAACTAACCAGACCTAAGTCATAGGCCAGACCAGGGGGCTCAAATGCCATACCAGACGTTGATCTGAAAGTCCCTTTTGAGTTGGGGGACGAGCAGGTACTCACCTCAAGCAAACGTGTTCGGTCCGGGAAAGGGGTCGTGCCTTCAGGGTCCAGAGTAGCCACTCCCAAACTAAACTTGTTCAACAGAACATCCATCATGGAGCCCCGACGAGGTAGCAGTTCAATTCATTCAAGGGCGGTGCTCTTCTTCGGACTGCCGCTCCTTCGAAAAATTATCGGATCTTGAATTGATTGAATCTTTCTGTCAAGAAGAAGCGAGGGTAATTGTCTTCTTTCTCTCCCTTTTTTTTTTTTTTACCATTTTGACTATGTCAGGCCGCTGCTAAGAGAGCCATTTTTGTGGCTAGATCTCAGGGTTCCCTAATGAATGCGGACTTGGCTAAAGAGTATGCAGCCCTCAACAGGAAAGAGAAAAGTGTGGTTAACCTTTTTAAGGAAAAGGATGTTGAGATGAATGAGACCCGAGATGAAGTGAAAGAGCTCCAGACTAAAGTGGCAGATCTCTAGGTCGAATTAGAAAAGGCCTAGGCTGAAGTGCACCTTCGGGAGGAAGAAGGGCAAAAATGGGTTGCAGAGGCCTAAATTAAGGGCCTATCTGAGGGCCAAGCTGAGGGAATAACTGAGTTCTTTAATTCGGAGGAAGGGTTAACGCATATTCAAACAACCCACGAGGTAACCAAGAAAGCCTTCATGCATTCCAAGGACCTATGGGCACTTCTCATCCCAGAGGCTCATCTTTACTATGATTTTGGTTTGGATGCCCATGAGAAGTGGTCTAAGGAGAATCCCTCTGCTTCCTTCGACCGCGAGAAAAACCTTGAGAATCCTCCTGAGCCTACCGTTCTCACTTTTGTTGAGGAGGATGATCGTCTTCATCAGCTCAACACCCCATAATTTGAAGAGCATGTCCTCAAAGTCTTCAATGCTCTCAACCAAGGCTCCTCCCTCTATCCAGATCCGGTCCTTACTCCTACCCTATCGGCCACGACTGCCTCTTCTCCCACCATCTTTGACCTGGACGAGCTGTCAGGCGGGTCCCAGTTTAAAAAAGACTTCGGGGAAGTCTCTGGGGGACTGGGCAGGTCGGCGTTGAGCTAAGCACTTAGGACTATGGATCATAGGCCTATTTTCCATTTCCTGAAGGATTCTGATCTGTCATATAATGAACACATTTTCAGCTTTGTCTTTTTTTGCAAAGTTAGGGTTTTCGCATGACCAAGAAACCCTCGTACGATGTACACTACAAAAAAAACCGGCGATACTGACGGCCAAATCCATCAGGATTCCGTCAGTATATGAAATACTGACAGCCTCCTGACGGATAATGGCCGCCAGTATTTTTGCGGTCAGAATTATTGAATCCTGACGGGTATATATATCGGCCAGGAATGCCGGCATTTTTCTTAACAGATTCTTCCGCGAGGAAAAGACCCGCCAGTATTCCCCTGTCGGGTTGTTCCCGCCAGGAATACCTGATGTTTTTCCTGGCGGCTTTTCCGCCAGTATTACTGTCGGGTTTACCCGCCAGTATCACTGGCGGTTTTACCCCCAGGATTTACTGGCGGATTAAACCGCCAGGATTTACTGGCGGTTTTCTTCCGCCAGTATTTACTGGCGGGTTGCTCGCCAGGATTTGCTGGCAGGTAAGCCACCAGCATTCCTGGCAGCTTCAGTCAAAACAAATTTCTATTATTTTCTTTAAAAAATTTATTAATAAAATTTCTAATATATTAATTAATAATTAAACTAAAAATAATAAACAAATAAAAATCCAGAATAAATAATCCACTAATAAAAAAATCAAAACAAATCATTCAATAACTAAAAATCGTTTCACCAATTGAATATATAAAATATCCTGAACTATCCATCTAAATCTCCACCATCTGGACTACGGGGAGGCCGACGAGCCATGGCATGAGCAACAGCTTCTTCAATCTACTGTTGGAGCCTCATCTGGGAACGCTCCTGCTCCTCACGGATCCGCTGAATCTCCAGCGCCTGCTCCTCGCGGATCCGCTGAAACTGCTCAAGCTGCTCCTGCTGGGACTGCACCTGAGTCTGGAGCCTATGAACATCGGAGGTGGAGGTGGAAGAAGTACTGCAGCCCTTCTGAGTCTTCCCAAAGCATCCAAGGCCATAGCGTCGACCCTTCCTATTCCCGACGACCTGTAGGTAGACCTCGTTCGGGTCTACCTGAGGGCTGCTATCATCAGAAGACGCAGCACGCCTCTCCTCCAAAGCCCTCTCATAATCCTCCTGATATCAAAATTTTCAGCTATTATTATCAAACAATTTTTATCAGATTTTATAATAACTTTTATCAGATTTTATAATAAATCGGTTATATATAACATATAAACTTACAGCTATCCTCTGGGCTTTGGGATCCGTAAATGTGCCGTCGGGATTTCGATGATACCTCAGCAGAAGATCATAGTTACTGGGCTGCGAACCCATCTGTGCAGCCTGTATTTAAAGTTATATTGACAAAATTTAATATATAATGAATTAATTAAAACATAAAATTATACATGTTCAAAAATATAATTTAATTACTTAAAATATTATCATCGACTTACGTTCTCGGCCGCCTGTCGATTAGCCGGCATGGACCCGCCTCGATGCTTCACTATACCAGTCGAAGGGCCGCCGGGCTCGCTCATCCTATTCCGCCTGGCTCGCTCATCCTATTCCGCCTGGCCTTCTCAGATTTCTCCACCTCCTCAGGCCGCTGAAACTCCAACAGCCACCTATTCCATGTCGTCTCCCCTACAATAGCAGGTATCATCCCACTCATCCGATACGCCTTCCTCCACTCGTATATACGACTCTTATAAGACTCTCGCATCGAGATATAGAATGCCGCCCTGATGGCATTCTCGTCGTACATACGAGTGTCCCACCACACCAA
>BMAC01002184.1:2151-23297 GCA_014905375.1 Phtheirospermum japonicum
CAGAGACTCCGAGAATTTATCAACCATCAGAACACACAGGACATCCATGACTTATCATGCGTCCGAATCCCCTACTACCATGCACAGACTTCCCACTAGATTCCCGACTATGCGAACGTTGCCCCTTTTTATTGGCCTTCAAAGAGACACAGAGACAGGTCACAACATAGCTTGTCCTCTAGTGAAGTCACGGTGAGGTTTGGGTCTTAAGGATTAATGTTGTACGCTATACCATAGAAATCATCTACTCGATGAGTGGGAACCACTTAGAGATTTTTAGGTGATGGAGTTCAGTGAACTCATCTTATGAGCACCTACTTATGTATGTCGATGTCCAGACACCGTGACCGATGAGATGCGGTCCACATACACTAAGTACTAGTCTTAATGGGAAAGACTTGTATCCTCATTATGGCATAACCCTTTGACTAGGAACAAGTTCGACGAGTTACATTACGTGCTGGATTATCTCACGGTTCTGTTAGACCAATCCACCGTAATAAAATAACTTCATCAGGACCATACCTATGCAATTATCATGGGATAAAAGATATGGAATGCCAATAAGTATAAAAGATATTATTACGAATAAAAACCGATTGTGTTACAAGAGAATGGTCAGATCACAGCTACAAGTTGGCTTGTTTGTCACCTTAGTCTAACAACATAATATTAGCAATGTTAAAATATAAGTAGCAATTTGCATCATTTAAATTAGTATCACATATAATGTAAAATAGAAGTTCCTAAAGCTCTCGCTTAGGAAATTGGTTCTCACATGAACCTAATCCTATATATATATATATATATATATATATATATGTGTGTGTGTGTGTGTGTGTGTGTGTGTGTGTGAGTATAGATGTATATAATTACTTATTTAAATATTTTAATACACTCAAGCCAATTATTTTTATTTTAGATAAAATAAAATAAAAAATTATCGTGCAACGCACGGGCACAATACTAGTTATATTGAATATTAGAGGCTCATTTATAAGTGATTAACTAAAAAATAATTTATAGTATAAGTTAATTAAAATTGTTTTCTCATTAGATTAAATAAGTAACAACATAATTTGTATTATTATTTAAATTTACTTAAATAAATATTTCAAAAATTAAAATAAGAACTAATTGAAAATGAGGAAATTGGTTACAGAAGCACTAAGCATGCAAGTCATGTTGAAGGAATATTCCATGATATTCTCCTTTGAATTTGCTGGAGGTAATTGCTAATTGCAAAATACGAGTAGTTGGGGATGTGAATTACAATGAAAAAAACGAGTAAGTTCGTCTCCACGAGTACTAATTAAGTTATTTTTATTAGGTAATGCAATTGTAATAGTATCAATGTTAATAGAAGAATATTTATTCTAAAGTAAACTAAAATAACGAACTAAGTAATAATCAAATCAAGTAAACTAATAAGGGAAGATTGAGAGAATAATCGATGGCTGTTTATGATTCCAAACCGATAGTTTTAATTTACATGCTACTTTCAAATAATTGGTTTAATTTTGGAATAATTTCCATATAGATTAGATAAATATTTTTTCCTAAATAATCTATTCAAATGTTAACTTCCTAATTAATACAAATTATTATACAAGAATATTAATATACTCTTACTAATCAATTTTATACTATATTATAAAGGCAAAGACTTGCGTTAGGCCAGATTGACGGGTCATTATTCGTTATGTCATCTGACCCGATACTCTAATATATTGGTTTTTGAACTATGATGTATTGGTTTTTTACTCAAAAGTATTGGTTTTTCATAAATATCTGACCCGTGTTATGATGTATTTGTTTTTGTATTAATATTTTATGTATTGATTTTTTATTATAATGTATTGGTTTTTGTACTATAATGTAGCGGTATGAAATTTTGGCCTAACGGATGATCCGTTAGTCCGGCCTGACAAGAATCTTGCCCTATCATGAAATCTTATACCACACCATACACCATGTGATTTTATACTACTTCCTAAATAAAATCAATGGATTATATGGTAATTGGGATTATACAAGAATTTTCTCATTTAATAACATAAAACTCTATTAGAATATGATGGAACCAAGAAATCTCTTAAAATCTATAAAATCCAATAAAATCTAGAAAAAACCTTATTGAGGTCACCCCAAATATTTCATAAATTCAGATACACATTAATTTAATTTACATGATATTTGCTTAATTAATCATTATCTTCTCTATTTTAAAGAGGACAACAATCAATATCTTTATTGCAAGAAACAAAGTGAATTTCTTTCTTTCACCATGGCTACACATCTTTTAACATTCCTCATTTTTTCATCCATCCTTCTCCAAGCAAACGCCAGTTCGAATTTAACCTCCAAAGCAAACGCAAACGCCTGTAAATACAAAGCTTATGTTGCCAATAATCTTCCCATAAATACCTCACCTTTGTCGGTGCATTGTTATTCCGATGATTCGGTTGATTACGGGTCGTATGCTCTTGACCGAAATCAAATATTTAATTTTATTATATGCTCGGACCCTCGTTTTGTTCAGCAACGCTGTAAAATTGTATGGAACGCGAAGAGCGTGATTATTCGTCTTTTTGAATTTTCCCCTGATGATCGGTGCTACAAAAGCGGTATATGCTATTATGCCGCCGCAGAAGATGGCATCTATTTTAACGATTCGTTCCCGCCAACAAAATTTGAAAAACTAATTAGATGGTGATAACAAGTTAGTTATTATATGTGATTGTTATATCAATAGTTGGTTGAAGAGAATGGAACATTAATAAAGTTAGATTATTTGCTAATTTAATTTTCTGTTCATATGCCTTACAAAATTAGTTCAACGCACATATTAAAAACTCATAATTGTCAATATATAATTTATCAATAAATAGATTGAAGAGAATAATACATTAAAAAAAGTATTTTTATGTATAATCATGTCTGTTAATTTTTTTAATTATAGTGCATGATGGTCTATCTTATCACATTTCAACTGATTGGACAATAATTTATTCCTACTATTTTTCTTCTAAAAATTACTTTGATATTCGACCACGTGAATGTGAGCATAAAGATAAATGAAATTAAGAACACAGTGAAAATAATTTTTTCGCAACCTGTACATTTCTTACCGTATCTATTTACCCCAATTATTCTAGTAAACTATACAATGCACTCTGGTGCAAACGGTATTGTTTTAATTAATTGGGGAGTAGATGAGTGAGAGTCTTTTTTTTTTATCATCAAGCTCTTCTCTTTTTCTCCTCAAATTCAATTAGGGGTTTCCATAATTTTGCACATTTAGATAAGAATTTCAAATATTTATTAGACTTTTATGGGAAAATTATTTTTTTAGTCCATTATATTATCAACTTTCTAAAAAAAGATTAAGATATTCACATACGCGAAATTCGTAAAATCATCAAAAAATATACACAATTATCAATTCTGGGCTTGCTGGCAGGATCCAATGTTTATTTATCAATTTTCATTTAATTTAAATTTAGAAAATCAGAAATTATACCTAAACTACCGAAAATACCCTCGAGACTCTTGGATATTAATAAATATGAAAGAAAAAAAACTTAAATGTCTTCTTCCTCACACTCCTCTACTTCTTCCTCAGCGGGTGCCGAATAAGATCAACTTTTGGTTGTTAGGTCACAATCTAAGATCAATTGACCAAAATTCATATTTCAAAAAATTTGTCGAATTATCCCCAAGAACACACCAAATAACCGCACGCAATTGAGCACAAGAAAACAAATTAACGAACAAAATTGAAATAGAAAACAAGTTCAGAGAATTACAGTATCCCATATCTGAAGCTTAAGCGGCTGGCCGTCGATGGCGACCATCCGAGCACCGAATTCAACTCTGATTTTTCTTATATATATATATATATATATTCGTTAAGTTTCAGTAATAAATTCGAAGTGTATGTTGAATTGGGGGCGAGCGGTTGAATTGTCAACTCCGAGAAAGGGAACTGAAATTGAGCTGGGAGAGTGACGGCAGCGATGGGCGGGGTGACATCATCGATGGCGGCGAAGTTTGCTTTCTTTTCGCCGAGCCGAGCCTGCCGCCATACAAGGTGATGCACGACGGCGCGACGGGGCTGCTGCTGCTGAGCCCTTTCCCCCACCCCAATATCCTTGGTGATAGTTCTTCTCCGTCAACCCCACCCAAATTCCACGAATTTCTGAAAATTCTGCTCAAGAACCCATCCTTCTCAAAGAAGGTGAAATTGGGAAAAAATCTTCTCCATTTAGTTTTTTTTCTTCATATTTATTCATATTCAAGAGTCTCGAGGGTGTCTTCGGTAGTTTAAGTTTAAATTATATGAAAATTGATAAATAAACATTGGATCCTACCACGTCAGCCAGCAAGCCTGAAATGGTTACTTTTGTACCTTTTTGATTATTTTGTCAACTTCGTGTATGTGTTTTGATACTGGATAATATCTTGGTCCTTTTTTGAAAAGTGAACAATATAATGGACTATAAAAGTAATTTTCCCAATTATTGATAGTTTTACTCATTCGATTTTTGATTCTTCTTCTTCTTCGATTATTGTGGTTCTCAATTATTTGTGCGGAGGTAATGAAAGTTGTTGTGCTTGTTTTTTCTTTTGTTTCCTTCAGATTTTTCAAATGAAGAAGCATAATTTGGTGTCATTGATTTCGAGGTTGTTGATGTTTCATCTTCAACTTTGATTTCAGATAAATTGATAGATTCTGTCGTTGTGCGTACGTCATCTTCTTCAGGTATGGTTGTTGATGAAAATATGGATTTCACTACTGCCCCTAAGTTATTTTCTCCTGGATATTTTAGTATAATTTTATGTTTTTTTAGAGTTTTCATTTTGTTGACTTATTTGATGTTGTTACAGTGGAATATATTTATTAAATTTTTGCGTACGATACATCATTGTGATGTACGATATCCATCAATTTATGTTGTATTTTTGTAAATTGGTGAAGTTGGACAGTTGACTATATACATTGTTTCATGTGTACATCACTTTGATATTAAATATACATTACAATGATTTTCAAAAGTTGAGTTATGCTAATGCGATCGCATCGCGAATTCAAAAAAACAGTTCATGTGTTTTTTAGTATTCATTTTATGATTTATGTGTTGTATTGTATCATGTGGATTGATATTTTTGTTGTATCTTTTGCGGAATATTATTTCTGAAATTGATGAGATGGCTATCTTGTTCACCCAACTTCTAGAAGTTTTGATCGCTATCTTGTTCACCCAACTTCTAGAAGTTCTGATTTGATCAGTTGTACTAGATATCGTACATCAATTTGAAAGTCTAACTCATTTTATAGGGACAAATTATAAAGAGTTTATGACTGGTTTATATGATGTAACATTGTCGCATTATTGATGTACATAGTATTTTTCCCAAATGTACTTATTATTATTTTTTTTTATAAAAGCAGATCTTTCCATTCAATTGAAAACAATAAGGAATCCTAAAACGAACGGCTAATATTTGAAGTACAAAGGGTTTAATCTGATTCCAATCCCCTTTTCTACTTGCTAACATCAAAAACTCAAAATTACATACATATAATTCAAACACCTAGAGAATTAAGCAGCCTTCTTCGGAGATTTGGTACCCTTGGGCGATTTTGGGGGCTTTTGTGGCCTCTCCAGACTTCTTAGGTAGAAGAACAGGGTTGATGTTGGGAATAACTCCACCATGAGCAATCGTAACTCCAGCTAAAAGCTTTCCAAGCCATTCGTCATTTCTCACAGCAAGCAGCAAATGCCTTGGGATGATTCTGTTCTTCTTGTTATCTCTTCCTGCATTTCTAGCCAGTTCCAAAACCTCAACAGCAAGGTACTCCAGCACAGCAGCCATGTAAACCGGGGCACCGCTTCCACACTCACTGAACATATCTTCCCTTCTTCAAATACCGGCCGATTCTGCCGATTGGGAACTGCATACCAGCTTTGACGGACCGGGTAACCGATTTCTTCTTAGGACCGCCAGCTTTCCTTCCTCCAGCTCCTTTCTTCACTTTAGCAGCAGCAGCTGTGTCCGTTTTTTTTCTTCTTGGAAAATGAACTTGACCGAGAGGGACAAATGAGAGGGATAGAGATTTGAAAAGACGACATTATACATGATTACTTTTCTCTTTTTTTGATGTATTTTAGTGAGATTCATGCGATGTATATTTACCGTATTATTGAGATTCATAGTGAGTTTATATGATATACATTCATATCTTTTTGATGTATATGATTTTGAATAGTAATGTACCTAAAGACTATATGGTGTGCATTTAGTGTCTTCTTGATATACATCACCCATATATATTAATGCAAAATCCTTCTAATCCATGTGTCTGCTTCGTATGCTTCGTTTGACAAATAAAAAATTCTGGTGCTTCGTTTGCTTATGTGTCATCCGAGATTAATATTTATCTAATTTAATATTTTTCTTTTTATTGTATCTTACCTAATTTAGTTTTTTTTATTATATTTTTTTCTTATTCAATACTTTCCTTTGATTCTCCTAATATAAAAATAGAAATAAATCATATATAATTAGTAGATAAGATCTAAATTAGTTATTTTAATTAAAAAAACTACATATGATATAATTTTAAAAAAACTTTATTATGAGATTAATTAAATAAGTTTATTGATAATTTAATTTAAAAGAATTTTATTTTTGGAGTTTTAAATATTCTATATAGGTAGAATATGAGTTAACAATAATCTAAGTATGTCACTAAATATTAGTAATATATTCAATTTAAATATAAAAATATTAAATTATATACTAGTAATTAATAAACATTGATTAGACACCAGTACAATGCGACACGTGTTGAGAGTATGAAATCTTTTGAATATCTAATAGTATGTAACTAATAATTATTAACGAATATATTCTAAACATTAATATATAAAATTGATTTAATAATAATAATAATTAATTAATTAAATAGATATTAGACACGTGTTTAGAATTTGACGCCTTTTGAGTTTTTGTACGTTTGTAACTAATATTTAATGAATTTAACTTAAACATCAAATACATAATTATTTAGCATTTGTAATAATTAATAAATAAAGTAGACATGTACAAGGTACAGATTGAGAATAATTATTTATTTTCTGTTATAAATTTAAAATTCAGTAATTATCACAAATATTTTTTATATTTATCTTCTGATAAGTTCTGTGTAATACAGATGTGTTAAACAAGTATATATTAATGCAAAATCCTCCTAATCTATGTGTTTGCTTCGTATGTTTTGATTGGATAATAAAAGATCTTGGTGCTTCATTTGCTTATGTGTCATCCTAGCCTAATATAAACCTAATTTAATATTTTTCTTTCATTATGTCTTGCCTAATTTAATATGTTCATTTTATTATATTTAGCATAAATTAATAGTGTTCTTTTATTATATTTTATCTAATTCAATAATTTTCTTTTATACTCCTAATATAAAAATATAAATAAGTCATATATAATTAGTAGAAAAGAATCTAGATTAATTATTTTAATTAAAAGACAAATTATATATGAAATAACTTTAATTACAAAAAACTTATATATGAAAATAATCAACAAATTATATTTATAATAAAATTTGAAAAATTTAAATTTGGAATTTTAAATATTCTGTATAGGTAATTATGATATTATCAATAAACTCAATCTAATATAAGAAAATAAAATTATATAATAATAACTGATTAATATTTATTGGACAATAACACAATGCGAGAAGACTTGAGAGTATGACACCTTTTGAATTTTTAAAGTATGTAACTATAATTACTAACAAAATTAATTTAAACTTAAAAATATAAAATGAGTTAATAATAATTAAATAATATAGATTAGATACGGGTTGAAAATGTGACATCTTTTGAATTCTTATAAGTATCCAAATATAATTATTAATGAATTTAATCTGAATATTAAAATATAATATTAATCAATAATTATAATAATTAATAAATTGAACAGGACACGGGTTGAGATACACATCCTTTCAGTTTTTTTTTAATTATAAATTTAAAACTTTATAATTTTCACAAATATTTTTATATTTAGTGTTTTATAAATCCCGTATAATACACGGGTGTTAAACTAGTATAATATAATTATAATATAAATATAACATTAATATGATATATAAAGATTTAAATAATGTGCACTCTCCATATAAATAATGTACACAAAACATAATGTGATGTACATATAATATAAATGTAATGTACATATAATACAAATGTAATATACATATAATTCATGTATAAAGATTTATAGGAAAAATTACTTTTTTAGTTCATTATATTGTCCACTTTCCAAAAAAAGACCATGATATTGTCTAGTAAACACCTACACTAAGTTGGTAAAATTATCAAAAAAGGTACAAAATTATCCCTATCGGTCTTTTTTGCTGGCGTGGCGTGATTCAATACTTTCTTATCATTTTTCTTTAATTTTAAACATTAATTGAGGAAAGAAACCTGAGAAAAAAAAATTAGTTTGGTCCATTATATTGGACACATTATAGGAAATGTACGTGATATTGGCCATCATCAAACCACGTCCAGTAAGTTGGCTAATTGATCAAAAAATATTCAAGAGAATTTGGTCAAGATTTTTGTTGACGTGGCGTGGTGCTATATTTTCTAATCATTTTCCCTATAATTATAAACATTACAAATATATTTTACCCTCCCTTTTATTTTTCCCTGTTTTTATATTTTTTCCATTAATAAAATTAATAAAATTTGAATCAATAAAGGATTATTAAAAATCAGAGATAAATACAAAAATATGAAATAAATATTAAGAAATTATAAAATAAACATGAAAGTTTATATTATAAGATGATTATCATTAAAAAAAATTATCTAACACAATTAGATATAAATATAAAATAAATTATAAAACATGTAAAATATTATATGAATAAAATTACACCTTTTCATATAAATATCTATATTTTTAGTAAAATTTTAAAATTCATTTTGTATTTTTATATTTATTTCTAATTTTATTAATTTTTTATTAACTAAAATATTATTAATAATAAAAATTTATAAAAGTGTTTATATTTATTTTATAATTTTTAAGATCTACTTTATATTTTTATATTTATCAATGATTTTTTTAAATTTTTTGATTTAATAAGATTTATTAATTTAATTCAAGGAAAAAGAATGGAGGGAAAATAGGATTTTTTTTCTTCAGTTTAATGTTTAAAATTAAAGAAAGTGATAAGAAAACATAGAATAACGCCACGTCGGAATAATGGCCAATGTCAGGGAAAATCAAGCTTTTTTGGACCTTTTTTGATGAATTGGCTAACTCCGCAGAAGTGGTTTAATAATGGCCAATATCAGGAAAAATTGCTTTTTTAGTTCATTATATTGTCCACTTTTCAAAAAAGAATTATGATATTGTCCAGTATCAAAACACATATACTAAGTTGGTAAAATTATCAGAAAAGGTACAAAATTATTCCGATCGGGATTTTTTTGCTGACGTGGCGTGATTCAATAATTTATTATTATTTTCTTAATATTAAATATTAATTGAAGAAAAAAACCTGAGAAAGAAATTTATTTTGGTCTATTATATTGGCCAAATTACAGAAAATGTACGTGACATTGGTTATCGTCAAACCACATCCACTAAGTTGGCCAATTGATCAAAAAAGGTCCAAAAAAGGTTTGGTCGAGACTTTAGCTGACGTGGCGTGGTGCTATATTTTCTTATCATTTTTCCTATGATTATAAACATTACAAATATTTTTTGCCCTCCCTTTTCTTTAATGCTTTTCTTTTATTTCTCCTTTATTTAATCTAATTAATAAATCTTGAGTCAATAAAGAATTATTAAAGATCTGAGATTAATAAGAAAACATAAAATAAATATTAAGAAATTATAAAATAAATATAGAAAATTATATTAGAAAATCATTAGTAATAAAAAAATAACTAATACAATTATATATAAATATAAAATCATAAAATAAACTATATAAAATTATAAAATCTATATAAGATTTTATATGAATAAAATTAGATTTTCATATAAATATCTATATTTTATAATTTTATTAGTTTTTGACTAATTAAAATCTTATTAATAGTAATAAAATTATAAAAAGTTTTATATTTATTTTATGATTTTATAAAACTTACTTTATATTTTTATATTTATCACTATTTATTTTAATTTTTTATTTAATAAAATATATTAATTTGATTCAAGGAAAACGAATGAAGGGAAAATAGGATTTTGTCTTCAATTTAAGTTTTAAATTAAATAAAAAGTATAAGAAAATATAGAATAACGGCACGTCAGAAGAAATGTCTCAATCAAGCTTTTTGGACCTTTTTTTGATGAATTGGACAACTTACCAAATGTGGTTGATGATGGCCAATGTCAAGTACCTTTTTTTGGAATGTGATCAATATAATGTACCAAAATAAATTTATTTCTAAGGTTTTCTTTTGTTCAATTAATGTTTATAAAAGAAAATTAATAAAAAAGTCTTGAATCATGCCACGTCAGCTAAAATACCCGATTGGGATAACTTTGTACATTTTTTTGATAATTTTACTAACTTAGTGGCATAGCTTGACCTTTTATTTTTTATTACATATTTTAGAGGTAGAAATTGTCTACATATTTTTCTTCAAATTCACATCCATCTAGCAGAAACATGAACTAAGATAAAAGTAAAACAAAATATCTCCCATATATATTAATGCAAAATCTTTCTATCCTATCCTATTTGGTTTCACCGAATCTAATATCTACCTAATTTAATATTTTCCTTTGATATGTTTTTACCTAATTTAATATATTTCTATCATTATATTTTTCCTAATTTAATATTTTCTTTTACTATATGTTACCAATTCATTATTTTATTTATCATATTTTGCCTAATCCAATATCTTACTTTTATTATACTAATATAAAAAATAACTTAAGTCATATTTAATTAGAATAAATCTATATAAATTGAATTAATCTTTGTTTATAATAAAAGTTGAAATAAATTTATTTTTAGGATTTCAAATATTCTATTTAAGAAAAATACAAGTTATATAAAATTATTAGAAAAGGAAAAATAAATTTATATTTGATATAAATTCTAATATAATGCATTGACAATAATATTAAAGATTTATATCAAAAACTATTGTTACGCTAAAGAGAGAGTGAGAGAAACAACAACAGCAAAAACTAATAATAACAAATTATTACACCTAGGAAAATAAATATTAAATATATTCTAAATCTCTTTATCTAATTCCAATAAAATGCATTGATAAACACATTATATACCTATATGAACAAATTAATGTCTACGCAGAAAAAAATAAAAAAAGGAAAAGGAAACAAAAAAAATCATAATAAAATAATATTATATATACTAAAAGTTAGATATACGATGTTTTTAATAGAGTTATCAGTGCCTTATAAATCTAAATTTTTTATATCACATATTTACATGGCGACACACTGGTGTTGTATATTCTATATTTTTACAAACTTAATTTTCTATGAGTTTCCTTTCAAATATAGGGTAATTTGCTGTATCTTACAACTAATTTCGTGACCCCCGGGTATAGGGGTTTAGGGTTTAGGGTTTATGAGTTTCCTTTCAATTTTAGAGAAATGTTTTATCCCAAATAATCTATTCAAATGTTCGTAGTTAATACAAAATATTGTACAAGAATACTAATATACCCTTACTAATCAATTTCATACTAAATCATAAAATTTTATACTACACCATGATTTTATACTACATTGATAAGATTACATACTACTTAACAAAATTACATACCACCGCCGATAGTCGCCACCGTTAAATTTCATACTACTTTAGTAAAATTACATACTACTTGGCATGTTTTGAATAATTATGTACTACTTTAGCCAAATCTGAAAAATTACATGCTACTTAGAGAGAGAGAGAGTGATAGATCTCAGTTTGTGGGTGAGAGAGAGAGATAAATGAATCTATATTGATTCATTTTCAAAATTAGAGAATTTTAAATTATAAATCAAACTCATTTACCTTATATATAGTAAGTATTTGGATTATATGGGTATAAATAAAATCAATGAAATATATGGTAAATGGGGTTTATGGTTTGGTAGTAAATGAGAATTTTCCTAAATTTAAATACAATAACATGATATAAGTAATGATTTTTAAATACTTTTAGAATTGGTTATCCGAACTCTTCAAAAGATAAAGTAACGCCAAAACAAAACTAACAAATTAAAAATGAAGAAAAAATTTGTTAACTAAACAATAGGTAAAATTATATTATGTATTTTTAACAAAACTAACAAATTAAAAATGAAGAAAAAAAATGTTAACTAAACAATAGATAAAATTATATTATGTATTTTTTTAATTAGTTTTTATTTTCATTATTATATTGCACACTAAATTTCTTATTGTACACCCTTCAAAGTTGTGATAATATTTCTTCTTAAAAAAGAAAAAAAAGAAAAAAGTCTATCATAACTTTATAATAAACCATTATGTTTGAGAAGATCCAAGAAATTTCACAAAAATCTATTAAAAACACATAATTTAATAACATAAAATTCAATTAGAATATGATGGAACCAAGAATTCTCTTAAAATCTATAAAATCCAATAATTAAACTTCAAAATCCAAAATTTATCCTTATTGTGGTCACCCCAAATATGTCATAAATTTAGATATGTTTTAATTTACACACATTATTTTACATGATATTTGCCTAATTAATCATGGCCAGGTCCAAACACAAAAATATCTCCTCTTTTTTAAAGAAGACCTATGTCTTTTAACGGGAAAATTACCTTTTTAGTCTATTATACTGTCCAATATCCAAATAAGGACTATGATATTATCCAGTATCAAAATATTTACACTAAACTGGTAAAATTATCAAAAAATGTACAAAATTATCCCGATCAGGCTCTTTTGCTGACGTGTGATTCAATAATTTCTTATCATTTTTCTTTATTTTTAAACATTAATTGAACAAAAAAAACTTGAGAAATAAATCCATTTTGGTCCGTTATATTGGTCACATTTCAGAAAAGGTACGTGACATTGACCATCACAAACCATATTTGTTAAGTTGACCAATTCATAAAAAATGATCCAAAAATGCTTGATCGGGGCACTTTTCTGACGTGGCGTTATTATATATTTTCTTATCATTTTTATTTAATTATAAAGATTAAATTGATAACAAAATCCTATTTGCCCTCTTCATTCTTTTTCCTTTAATCAAACTAATATATTTTATTTAATAAAGAATTTTAAAAAATAAATCTATGATAAATAAAAAATATAAAGTAGAACTTAGAAGATTATAAAATAAATATAATTTTTTATTATTAGTAATATTTTAATTAAAAAATTTAATAAAAATATAAATTTAATTTTAAAAAATTATTTAAAATATAGATATTTATAAAATCAAATCTAATTTTATTCATAAAAAATTATATATGTGTTTTATAATTTTTTATAATATATTTTATAATTATATCTAATTGTATTAGCTAATTCTTTTTATTAATAATAATTTTCTATAATTATATTATAATTTCTTTATATTTAGTTTGTGTTTTTATATTTATCTCATATTTTTATTAATTCTTTATTGATTCATATTTTATTGATTAGATTAAAGGAAAAATAAAAGAAAAACGAAAAAAAAGGGAGGGCAAAATATATTTATAATGTTTATAATTATAGAAGAAATGATAAGAAAATATAGCACCACACCAAATCAGCAAAAATCTCGACCAAACTTTTTTTGGACCATTTTTTATGAATTGGCCAACTTATAGCAGATGTGGTTTGATGATGGTCAATGTCACGTACCTTTTCTAAAATGTGACGACCAAAATGAATTTCTTTCTCATATTTTTTTGTTCAATTAATATTTAAATATAAAGAAAAATAATAAAAAAATTATTGAATCTCAGCAAAAAAGCTCGATCGGGATAGTTTTGTACCTTTTTTTGATAATTTTACCAACTAAGTGTAGGTGTTTTAATACTGAACAATATCATAGTCCTTTTTTGAAAAGTTTATAATATAATAGACTAAAAAAGCAATTTTCCCGTCCATTTGACCATTACATTAGGTTCCATTTAACCATTACATTAGGTTCCATTAAGGCCAAAGGGCAAAGGCTAAACTTTTCACATCTCAAACGTTCAACAAATCAATATCTTTACTGCAAGAAATAAACTGAATTTCACTTTTAACATAGCCTCGTTAGGCAAACGCAGTTCTAATTTAACCTCCAAAGCAAACAATTGTAAATACACAGTTTATGTTGCCAATAATCTCCCCGATGCCTCGTCTCTGTCGGTGCATTGTTATTCCGATTCTGTTGACTACGGGTCTTACACCCTTTCTCGAAATCAAATTTTTAGTTTTAATATATGCTCGGACCCTCAATCTGTTCTCTGTAAAATTGTATGGAACGCGAAGAACGTAATTATTCGTGTTTTTGAATTTTACCGTGACGACCGGTGCGACAAAAGCGGTGTATGCTATTATGCCGCCGCAGAAGATGGCATCTATTTTACCAATTCGTACCCGCCAAGAGCATTAGAAATACTATTTTAGATGGTGATAACCAGTTAGTTATTATATGTGATTGTTATATCAATAGTTGGTTGAAGAGAATGGAACATTAATAAAGTTAGATTATTTGCTAATTTAATTTTCAGTTCATCGAAATAAAATATAATTATATTTGTTTTTTGCATAACCACTCAAAAACTTCAAAAGTGATCCTACAATTCCAAAACTAGTTCAACACCCACCTCACCTCACCTCGTTTGGTGCATTGTGCATCCGGAGACGACTATTTAGGTTTTAAAGCTTTCGAGCCATGAAAGGATAATAGATGCGACAAACGATTTAGTCCGTGAAAAGTGATGGGTATCTATTCTTACTACTACTTACTTGGAGAATTAACAAAATTATATAGTTGGTGATAAGTTATGAATCCTCTTATGATTGTTAATTTATCAATAAATAGATCGAAGAGAATAATACATTAAAAAAAGTTAGATTATACATATTCTTATGTATAATCATGTCTGTTAAATTTTTTTTTTTAAATTATATTGCACGATGGTCTATCTTATCACATTTCAACTGATTGGACAATAATCCCCATATTTTACTATTTCAGAACACAACTGAAAATCTATGCGGCCACATGGAACTCTCATTTTTTTTCTTTCGGTATGTGTCTGGAGCAATTCTTCTTTTTTTCACGTGGTTAGGTTTGTGGTAAGCAGACTATTATACCCTTCCTCCCTTCGGTGAAAACGAATGGTCTCACAATCCAAATCCCTAATTTTCACAACCTCCATCTCTCTCACCATCTTTCTGTGGTCATGGAATTCAAATGAATATCCCAACCAAACATTTTCCTCAAAAATCAAATCCATGCCCAAAATTCTGATTTTTTTTTTTAATATCTAGGAAAATCCAAACCCATGGTGAAAAATCCCAAAATGAATCCCTAAACCCCCGCTCTACCCATGTCGAAGAACCAAATATTTTGTTAGAGCCCTCTCGGAGTTGCTCTCGGGTTTGACGATTGATGACCTCCCATTTTTCCTCGATTGTCAATTTCTTAAGTTTACCGAAATTTTTGTTTGGAATTGAATTCAGGGAATTGGTTATTGTCGGGTTATTTTCGGATCACAATTTCTTCAAGTTATTGCAGATTTTGTTAAAGAAAATTTCGGTCCTTAAAAGGTACCCCTTTTTTTCCCGATTTTATTTCTGATTTTTGTTATCTGGATTGTTAATTAACTGATGCATTTATTTATTTTAATCGGTAAAATATGCTATTCATTCGGTATTTTATTGGTTGCATGTATTGATTTCATTATGTAATTATGATTATCCTTAAAAAGGGTTTTGTTCAGTTTTTGTGAGAAGATCAGTAAAAGGTATGGGTATATGAAGAGGGTGAAAAGAGCAATTACTGAAAATTTTGAAAATTTTGACTTGCACTGCCCTGAGAGTACAAAAAGCCTTTTCCGTACTATAAACCCAGAGAGAGAGATTTTGGCCCCAAAAAACCATCACAACTAGAAAGCCTTTTTTGCTCCGACCGACTGTTAACGTTTGACTGGCGGTGACATCGTAGAATTTCGACAAGGTATTGATTTCTTGATATTCGTGTGCGTTTGATTGTTTCTCAGAAACCGGCAAATCAAGATTGGATTTTTTCGGGCTATTTCTTTTTATTTTTTGCTGTCCCTTCTTCGTGCTGTTTTATAATTTCAGGAATTGAAGCCCTTGATAGACTTGATTAAAGTTTTTTAATTTGATAATTTTAATTTTTTATTTTCAAATATAAAGCCACAGGACCCTTAAAGAAATCGCGCATGTATATTAAATTTAAATACTGTCTCAAAATTATAGAACCAGCAAATGTAAATAATTAAGCCCAAGAATCTGACATTTTTGTTTGTGATGTGCAAAGAATACAATAGGAGAGAGAAACAGTGAGTTCATGTGTTAGATGAGATAAAGAGAACATAAATTTGGCCGTTCATCTTGATCCATTTTCTGTCTGACAAGTATATACATGTATGTGTGTGTGTGTGGTGCTTGGATATTTTGATCTGAGTTCGAATATCAAAATTAAGGAGAATCAGATATTGATATGAATTTTGAAATCAGATATAAATAGAATTACACAAATTCGATAATCTTTATCGGATTATACGGGCATGGATACCGAAGCCTGATCGTGTACATGTGACCAGATCTTATTACAAAATTTAGTATCTTTTATGTGAAAATAAACCACAACTGGTTTTAATTGATGGTAATATTATTTTTTGTGTTTTTTTTTCATGCATACGTGATGTGAGTATGTCTACCCAGACGGTGTATGCTTTGGTGCGTGAATATTGTATCCTGCTTGTATTAGATGGAAACTCATTAAATAAGCAGATTTATGCTAAAAGATTGCATTTTTAGGTATCAGAATAATGATTTGATTGTCTTTAATTATTATTTTTACTATTAAGTGGGTTTATATGGGCGTGATGCGGATTTGTGATGACTTCGAATCCATTACAAGTTGTATTATTTTTTTCTCAATTGTTATTTGTAATTAATAAAAATATAGAATTAATAAATTTGTAGTACTGGTCACAGTACCCAAAACGGAGGACCTAATACATCTCACGCAGCGGTGATTCAATCTATGGCTATAGTGCCGATTTCAGTAGTAGGGGCTGTGAGTGGTGTTCCAGGTCCCATGCTTTTGCTATTTTAGTTTTCAAAATTCATCCTTGCTTTACTATTTATGGAAATTGTTTTTTAGCTTTAACCTGTAGGAGATGATGTTGGTACAAAAACTGCTTTTACAATTTTCTTCTGCCTGTCTATGACGAACTGTATGAGGTCAATAGAATATTAGGTGTGTGTTTTTGTTTCCTGTAAGAAATAACTATTCAGAATAATTTAGGGGACTAATAAATATCAGTATGATCAACTGAATCATAGACGTGACATGAAATTTGACTTATTTGAGGCAGCTGTGATATTTTTTTTTAATATATTTTTGAAGGCTCAGGTGGATTGTTATATACTTATCCATATGTTTCCTGTGAGTTCAGGATGAAAGGGAGCTCAAAAGACAAAGAAGAAAGCAGTCAAACAGGGAATCTGCTTGGAGAGGTGTAAAAGGATAGATCAATTGTGAAAAAATAGTTGTGAATAAGAAATTTATATAACTGAACATCTTTATACATTTTCAAGGTTTTTTTTTAATCCAAACAACTTTTATCCAAAAATATCCTAAAAGACTCCAAATTAATTTGTGATCATAATTAAACAACTTTATTTATATCCAATGTTTTCATTGTGCTTGAATTTATTTTATTTTTAGGAGTTCTTTCAGACTATTTCAAATAGTTTAATAGTTTCTTTGTTTTGAAAACTCCCCATCAGTTTCTCCATCAGTTTTAAAACTCCCCAGAATTGTTTAAAATTTTAAATATAAACTGCATTAACTTTTCATTGTGCTTGAATTTATTTTATTTTTAGGAGTTCTTTCAGACTATTTCAAATAGTTTAATAGTTTCTTTGATTTGAAAACTCCCCATCAGTTTAATAGTTTCTTTGTTTTGAAAWCTCCCCATCAGTTTCTCCATYAGTTTTAAAACTCCCCAGAGTAGTTTAAAATTTTAAATATAAACTGCATTAACTGCTGTAGTTACTAAGTCTATAAAATCATTTTAAAACTAGAGAAAATAAACATAAAGGAATAGCTCATGTCTAAAAAATTTGATTTCATATGGATATCACTCCTGCAAAAGAAACTTGAAAATTGCAGGTTCGTTGTGAGCGCATGTGGATTACATACTCTCACTACAATCCATCCAAAAGCAGAACTATGGAGGTAGTTCTGATAGATGAGAATGTAAGTTTGAGTTTTTAGTATTGTTATTAATAATATAAAGTCTTTTTAGGTATTATAAAGTTTTAATTTCCCTATGTACTATTTTTCTATTCACARCACACTAAAATCCAGGACGGATAAAGAAATTCCAAATCCCGAAAATGGAAAAAATACTTAAAGAAGGAGGTTTCTATATCATATCTAACTTCGGAATAGCTCAGAATAAATTACACTTACCTTCTGGAATTTCACAATTTTACATCTGTGAGGGCTGTAAATTCCTTACCAACGATACCCGAATACGGATTCAATTTTGTGGAATTTTTTGACATTAAGACTGATTCTCGCTATGACAAATTATTTGTTGGTATGTTTATTCTATATGAAATGAAATTCATTTAATTCATTTGTAAAAATTTATGTTTTACAATTTTTTCCACCATTTCTATATGTTGTGCATTATTCCACATGGGATAAACATTTTGAATTGCAGATGCCATTGCTGAAGTTTGTGGATGTGACGATATATGTGAGATGGAACGCTATGGTGTGTTAACAAAGAGAGTTATGATACACCTGCGAAACGTTAGGTATGGTGTGTTAACGAAGAGAGTTATGATACACATGCAAAACGTTAGGTAATTTCCATTAAGTATAATAATATAATAGAAGAATATCTATAGAAGTGTAATTAAATATATTTTTTCTTTAGTGGTGAAAAAATTGACTGCACTCTCTGGAATACATATGCGGAGCAAATGATTAATTTTTGGCAGAGTGATGCTCATGGGCCAGTTATTATTATTTTACAATATGCCATGGTTAAAACATTTCGAGGTAAAATTTGTTAATTTTTAATCAACAAACCTGGTGATATGCCATGGTTAAAACATTATTGGTGTGTAATTGAATTATGTTGGTGAATTTCCTGAAGTGTTCGCACTATTTTTTTTTCCCTACATTCGGTTAGCTATTTTTGAAGGTCTATGTTGAAATGTGGATTTATCTGCCTATACTTTAGTTGACAACAGAAAATTAAATGTTTTTTTGGTGCCTGAATATGATATGCTGATTATTATGGTTATGATATGCTGATTATTATGGTGGGGATTCATAGGGTCAAGGCTGCTCAGTAAAAGTAGTTGGTGATGTGAATTCAAATAAATTGAAGGCTTCTCAGTTAAAGATTTAGAAGTTCATTTAGTATGTTCGAAAATGTTTTGGTTCAGTTTATAATCTCTACTATTAGTCTAATATTGTTACTTTTTTTTAATGTGTGTACTTCCTACGTTGTTTTTATCTTTACAAATGTATTGCTTTCTATTATTAATTTGTGTTTTGAGTGTTTAATATTGTAATATAAGTCCCATTATTTTTTTTTTTCGTAAGACTTCATGATGAACCAGATATAATTGGAAATGTTTAGATTGAATGTGGTATTGTATTGATTTTATTCCTAAATAGACTTTAGAGGTAATGATTAGGCAGTGATTGGCTATCAATTTGTTTTCTCAAATAACAATTTCTTAATTATTATTTTTTAAAATAATAAATTATAACTTATAACATTCAACATTGTGATATTTAACTTTATTAATACCAGTTTTTTGGAAGTTCTTACAATCAATATAAATACAAAATAGTCTTTCAGAACAATCAGATTTGAGATGAGATGAGTGGATCTTTATAAAGAGACAATTTAAAGTTAATCTACATGGCAGAAGGCCATTTCGACATTAATGAGAATAAAGTTCCATGGTTCTTGCATACTTGTAGTAAATGCACCATTAATTAGACTTTGGGGATTTTCGTCGTTTCTAACTAGCTACTCTTCGTATTTATGTAGATATAGTTTTAGCAGCAACAACAACAAAAAAAAAAATGTTGTTTACAATAGTTAAAATTATGAAAAGTTCGAAGGTTTACTATTATTTTCTCTTATTTATTTACCTTTTTTTTTATACTTTTTTATCCTCTTTTATTTGTTTACCCCTTTTTATATCCACTTTTGTATTCAACATTTAATAATTCAAATTTCAATCAACCTTTTTATACCTACACAATTTTTAGTCATGGACAATTTTATGTGGCAATGTCAAGAGTGAAAAGTAGAAAATGATTGAAGATACTATGTTGTGACAAGAACGGTAAATATATAAATAAGGTTAATAATGTAGTTAAATGTAGTGTTTTGATTTATTGTTATATATGTTCTCTTACAACTTATGTGTTATTTAAATATTCATTAATGTAATGTATATATATGTATATGAGTATTTTTTTTAAAATACCCGTGTTACACACGGGTATTGCGCTAGTTTATTCATACTAATTAAAAGTACATCTAGAATTCTACGCTCCCGTGACTTTTTGTAAAATTAATGTTTTTATATGTGTCTGTGTAATTTTTTTTTATTTTTTTTATATTCCCGCTTCCCTCCTATTTTAATGGCGCACTTTCTCTGTTTTCTGGGTTGCCTATTATTTTCTATTAAAAATTTTATTTATTTAAAATTTTAATTTGCCAAATCAAATATGTTACTTTCACAATTTTTATTTATTTAAAATTCTTGCATTTATAACTCGTTTAATTAATTTTTAATTTATATTATGTTATTGGCCTGTTTTTACCGGTGTTTCCATATAAAATTTTA
>BMAC01002185.1:1120-12463 GCA_014905375.1 Phtheirospermum japonicum
GCTATTATAGAAGGTTTGTACAAGGGTATGGGCTGTTGAGCAAACCACTTACCAGTTTACTCAAGAAAGGGGGATTCCTATGGTCAGATGAAGCAGAAGAGGCTTTCAACAACCTCAAGGAAGCCATGAGTACAACTCCTGTACCCTTCCAGATTTTTCCAAACCTTTTGTTCTTGAGATAGATGCAAGTGGCATTGGATTGGGAGCTGTTCTTATGCAGGATGGAAGGCTTATATCTTACATGATCAAGGCTTTGTGTATGAAAAATCAGGGTTTTCCATATATGAGAAGGAATTTATGGCAATGTTAATGGCCATTCAGAAATGGAGGCACTACTTGCAAGGATATAAGTTCATCATAAAAACTGATCAGCAGGCATTAAAACACCTATTGGACCAGAGGATTATGAATCCTATAGGGTTAAATTACGAGATTCAGTACAAAAAGGGGACAGAAAACAAGGTGGCAGATGCTCTTTCAAGGAAAGAATACCCTGTTTCAACCTGCTATGGAACCTCCACTGTCACTCCATCTTGGGTGCAACAAGTATCTGATAGCTATTCAGATGACTCATTCTTCACCAAGATTCTGACAGCCAAATCCCTAGACTCACAGGCATATCCTGAGTTTGAATTACAAGGGGAAATCATAAAGTACAAGGGGAGAATAGGGGTGGGAAAGGATATTACACTCAGACACACTATCTTGTCTGAGATGCATAACTCAGCTTATGGGGGACACTCTGGCATTTTGGATACTTATAAGAGGATCAGTAGGGTGTTCTACTAGCCCCTCATGAAGAAAGAGGTAGAAGAGTGGGTGAAACACTATGAGGTGTGTGCTAAGAGCAAAGTGGAAAATGGGCCCTACCCAGGTTTGTTGCAACCCCTTCCTATTCCCAAACAAGCCTGAACACACATATCAATGGACTTTATTGAGGGATTGCCTAAATCAGCAGGGAAAGATGTAATCCTAGTGGTGATAGATAGATTCACCAAGTATGGCCATTTCATAGCCCTATCACATCCCTTCACTGCCCATACAGTTGCTAAGCTATTTTTGGATTCTGTTTACAAGCTACATGGGCAGCCATTAAACATTGTTACTGACAGGGATAAGATCTTCACTAGTTAAACTGTACATCAGCCTACCATCCTCAATCAGATGGCCAAACTGAAAGGCTGAATCAATGTCTGGAGAACTACCTGAGGTGTATGGTGCAGTAAAATCCTAAGAGTTGAGCTAAATGGTTGACCTTGGTAGAATTCTGGTATAACACTAACCACCACACAAGCCTAAACACTACCCCTTTTAAAGCCCTCTATGGCTACCAACCCCCTTCCACATTCTTGGAAACACATATCCTGACACAACATTAGGACACAGATGAATTCATTCAACAAAGGCAACAATTGACTCAAGAACTCAAACAAAACTTACAACAAGCTCAACAACGAATGAAATTCTTTGCAGATAAAAAGAGAGCAGAAAGACAGTTTGAGGTAGGGGATTGGGTTTATTTGAAATTACAACCTTTCAAGCAGAATTCAGTGGTACTCAGAAAAAACCTCAAGCTATCAGCAAGATACTAAGGACCATACCAAATCACTGAAAAGATTGGAGAGGTGGCTTACCGATTGCAACTTCCAGATTGAGCCCGGATTCACCCCGTTTTCCACGTGTCGCTCCTGAAGAAAAAACTTAGCCTCACGCTACAAACACAACCAACTCAAGACCTCCCTCTCACTGATGATGATGGCGAATTCCTGATAACACCAAACGAATCGATTGGTTAGAGGGTGGTTCGCCAGAGAAAGGAAATGGTACAAAAATTTCTAATTACATGGTGCAACAATGGAATTGAATACTCAAGTTGGGAGGATGAGAAGTACTTTCGTAGATGTTTCCCCAAGTTCGATCCTTTGGGACAAGGATCTCAAGAGGGGAGGGGTATTGTCATGAACCAGGGTTTGAGCTCAAGGGATTTGGGAATTAGGGCACATAATGAGATTGCCAATTTGGTAGGAGAATCGGGTTTGAACAAGGAGCAAAAAGATAAGCTGGAAATCGGGTCTGGATCGGCTGCGTTAGATGAAACGGGTATGGGCAGCGGTTGTGGTGCTGGGCTGGAAGCTATTCATAAAGGAGAAGTCCATTCTATTTAATTAAAAGAAAAATCCCAGGTAGTTAATTAATTGGAGCCCAATTATAGTATATTTTCAATTTACATTTCTAGTTGAGAGAGAGAGAGAGTAGAAATTATTGCCTTTCCGTTTTTTAAGGGGCCTTTCAGCATACTGCAATGGTCCCCGCCCCCCCTCTTCTTCTTCTTCTTCTTCAAGAAGAAGAAGATCTTCTTCAAGTTGTTTTGTATGTAATTGTGGTATTTTTTTCGTGCTTTTAATCAGGGTTTAGTGTTGTTTTTAGTAGTTTTGAGTCAAGTTTCATTAAGATATTAGTTTATTTTCTTTGTGCACAATGTTGGTGAAGTTTGTGGGATTCTTAAGTTTTTATGTTTAAAATTCTTATTTTGTAGGTGGCTTACTGAATTAGATTCGCTCCAAGTCGTGCCGGCATACGCCTAGGTTCGAGCTAAGGCATTGAGGCCCAAAATCCGTGCCAAAATGAGAAACCGTGCGAAAAGCATCCCAAATCGACTACAAGTGTCGATCGACTAAAAAGAGGTCTGAATCGACTGCTCGACAAAGGCTAACCCGATTGACAGAAGAGCTGTCGATTGACTGCCTACCTGTTGATCGACTGCAAGGCCAGTTTATCGACCGAGACCAGCCCCAGATCGACTGCTCGACAGAGGCCGAATCACTTGGAAGCAGGGCAGTCGATCGACTGCACCGTAGGAGACTTCAGGGTTTTTGTCGTTTTTAACGATCTTGCCCCGACAAACAACTATATAAACCCCACACCTTGCCCCAAATAAGGAATTCACTCTCCTCCCAACTCTTGCATGTGCTTCGGGTTTATTTTCTCTCTATTTCTGAGATTTATTTTCTCTCTAGGATTTAGATTTAATTTCTCTCTCTAGATCTTAGATTTAATTTCAATCTTTTCCTTGGGTTTATAAGCTCAATAAGAATTCAAGTCATCATTTGGATTTTATTTTGATTGCAATTTCATTCAAACTTTTAGATTTTCTTTTTTAATTCAAGTAAGTTTTTCATTATTTTCTTCTTTGTTCTTCAATTTCAAGCTTGTTTTTCAATTTATACATTTTGCCTTAGCTCTTAGATTTATTATTAGATTTTGTGATTTGGCTATGGAATCTAGGTGAGTGACACACCAAGATCATAGATCGGGTCCTTGATCGTTTTTACTTTGAGTATTTCATAAGCTTTACTTTGGTTTTTATTTTCATGCATAGTTTTATGTTGAATCCTAGATCTACTCTCCGTTTCTAGTTATTTCTCGTGAAGTTTTTAACTTTCACGTCAACTTTTATTGCTCTTTCTATTGGTACTTTCAATTATTGTTAATTTGCATTTTTGAGATTTCATGATCATGCATGCATAGTAGTACTTTATGCTTTCATGCTTGTACCTTGTTGTGTCATTGCTTTTATTTGCTTATTTTCTTTATTGCTTTCAATCTCCATTGAAAATACGCACGAGGCATATGAAATACTTGCATTTACATTCATAGATCATCATAATCTTAGTTTATTTTCGTAATTTTCCATATATTTTTGTTTTCTCTTGATTCCAACAAGCTAAGAACCCATCGATTCATACTAGCAATTAAATTCCGATAATACCAAGCCATGAACCCCTTCTATTTTAAACACCACTAAAAATCTACAAACACAAGCTTCAAAATCCTTCATTGCCATCTTATACATAAAATCTTAAGCTCAATACCTAATTAATTATTGCATTAAGAACTTTGTGTAATGGGGTGGAGATGTGTAATCTCTTATTATGTTTTGGTGATTTTGGAGAATCCTCTTCTCTAGGGTAATTAGCTCTAGTATCTCACTTGCTTGTTTTCTTGTATAATTCATGAATGGTTTGAAACTATTGATTTTCACGTATAACTTGTTGTTTAGATATTGATGTTCTTCTTGTCTAATCCTCATTTTCTCTTCATTGCTTGCTCTTGTTCATTCATGTTGTTTATTTCCTCTTTTGGCAAAGTTTGATAAAGGTGATAGTGAAGTTTTGGGACAAGCAAATGGTTTAGTCAATTTTATGCTTGTAGTTGACTTTGTAATCTAGATTCCTTTCTAGGTTTGTGGATGAATGATAGTACCTTCTTTGACTTATTTGAAGCAGTTTGAATGAATTTTCCCTCTATTGATTTTTGTTAGATTATTGGGCTCTTATTAATGAAGTTCATGATTTTACTAGCTTTATGTTCTTAATTTCTAACTTTCAAACTTTAGTTGTAGTTTCATTTTCCTTAGAATGTTATCGATAACCAACTATATCTGATCGTGTGTTTAATGTAATTGTGTAAAACAAATCTCTTATTCTGATTTCCATTCCTCGTGAAATTTGACTCAAGTCAAACTTCTCACTTACAACTAGTTCGTTCTCTTGTTGTTGAGCTTTAAAATATAGTGCAAAAAGTTTGATTCAAAGGCCATATTAAGTTTCATGTCTTCTTTTCTAATATCCATTAGAATTGCTCTGACATCCTCGTGGTTGTTCATTTGTAAGATCTTGATGCTCCAACATCCATGTAATAGCATTGAGTTGATGTTGAGTCATTTGTAAAATTTGATACTTTGACATACATGTAATAGCATTGAGTTAATGTTGTTGTGATTAATACTGATTCTTTATCTTTTGATTTCCAAAAGAAATTGAAAGTGAAAACTGAAGATGATGAGAGGTTAGTGTTTCTGAATATGCTATTTTGATTTTGAAAATGCTACATGATGTCTTGAGTTTTAGCTATGTATATTGATATGCCTTGAGTTTTACTAGTTGTTCGTTAAAATTTATGTAATTCTTTCGTGAACTTTCTATATGCACATTTGACCTTAATGTGTGGTGGTGTAGTGACTATAATCTACCTTATTAATTATATTGCTTAAGTATCTTGAAGCGACTTGAATTTGGCATTTTAATTAGTTCTGATTAAGTTGCAATTAGGGGTGTAAACGGGTAGGGTAGGGTGAGAGTACAGCCATACCCGTACCCTACCCGCAACTATAATTTACCCTACCCGTACCTACCCTATTACCCGATTTTTGTTATCGGGTAGGGTATGGGTATTTACCCATCGGGTAAACGGGTACCCGAATATATTAATTAAATTAAAATATTGTTTAAATAAGTAATTTTTTTAGTTTTTAATACCAACACTAATTTAGTAATATAAATCATTATATATATATATATATATATCATGGTTTACTATAATTTAGTTGAGTTATTCTATTCATTTAGATTTTCTTTTTTAAGAATTTTAAATTATTCTAAGAGTCATTCAAAAATATTATTAGTTTCTCAAACAACAAAAATTCTCAATATACTATACTAAAATATTTTAAATAAGTTATAATTAGTTATTTGAAACAAAATATGATATATAGTATAAATGTAATAAATAATATTTCATAAATTTTGATATTTTATCATAATATGAAACATGATAGCAAGATATACATTTTATAATATTTGAATTAGATATAAATAAATTATGTTAATATATTACATAAAAATAAGTGTGGTAATAAAAATATATAAATTATAAAACTAACTGTTATACATATTATTTAGTTATATTCATATATTTAAATTTATAATATATATCGGGTAGGGTATAATGCGGGTAAACGAGTAGGGTACTGTTTTGCATGTAATTGTTGTTTTTTTTCCTAATGTTTTTAATTAGGATTTTGTTTGGTTTTTAGTAATTCTTGAGTCTATTAGTTAGGTTTTTAGGTTCTTTTTCTTGTTTTAATTTTTTCCATGTTTCTTGTTTAAATTTATATTTTATGTGGTTTAAAGGGTTCAAACTAATTTGAAGTTTGGCTTAATTTTTGGGTTTTGATGATTCAAATTCTTATTTTTATGGGTAAAGACATTAAGGGCCAAAGTGCAAGCCAAGTCGTGCCAAAAATTGTGCCAAAACAAGCTTCAAAAGTGCAAACTTTCTGGAATGCTCGCCAAGGCACGCCACTCCTCGCCAAATTTCACGTCAGGCCTTGGCGTTAGCCACGTTCGTTGACAAGTTCCACGCCAAACGCGCTGGCGCCCGCCTGCCCAAGCCTAAAGCCACTCCAAGAGGGGTGTGGGGGGACCCACGCTAAATGCGCTTGGATATAGCCAAGATCTTCGCCAAACTCCAAGCCAAACCCTCCCCTCCAAGCGCCTGGCGTTTGCCACCCGTCATGTCAAAAGTCATGCCCAGGCTCAGCCTCCCCGAGCCATCTTGAGTCCAATAACATTTTTGGTCAAACTCGGGATTTTCAAGCCTTTTAGGCTAATTTGGCCCATTTAAACCCAATTGAACCTAGTATAAATAGGACACAACCCTCATTTAGTAAAAAAAAAAAAACACCTCCTCCCAACCCAAGCTTGGGTTTGGGATAATTTTCTCTCTCTAGATTTAATTTTCAAGGTTTGCCTTGAGTTTGTAAGCCTAAGAAGAATTCAACCCTTGGATTTTTACTTTGTTGCAATTTAATTCAAGCTTGTTACTCTCTTTAATTCAATTAAGCTTTCTTTTATTTTCATGCTTTGTTCTTCAATTTCATGCATGTTCTTCAATTTTATGAATTTTGCCTTAACTATTAGAATTAGAGCTTGATCTTGTGAATTGGCTATGGAATCTAGATGAGTGACACATCTAGATCATAGTTCGGGTCCTTGATCATTTTTATTTTTAGTATTTCATATGCTTTATTTAGAATTTTATTTTCATGCATTGTTTCATGCTAAATCTTAGATCTACGCTTTGTTCCTTGTTATTTTACGTAAAATTTTAAACTTTGACGTCAATTATCATTGCTCTTTCTATTCATACTTTCGAATTTTGTCAATTTGCATTATCCAAGTTTTTATACTCATGCAAGCATGGTTTTACTTTGAGCTTTCATGCTTGTACTTAGTGAAACATTGCTTGTTTTTGCTTGTTTTTATTTTTTGCTTTGCATTTTCATTGAAGGCATACGACCGAGGCATCCTACCAACTTGCTATTTCAATTCCTAGAATAGTTTAGCTAGTTTAATTGCTTTATTCTCATTTTTCTTTTATTTCTTCAAGTTACAAACACTTTGATTCACCAATCGAATTGAATTCCGATAATACCAAGCCAATAGAACATTTATTTTCCAAAACCACTAAAAATTACTACTTCAGGTACGAGTAGGGTACCCACTAATGTACAAATAGGTTAATCGGGTAGGGTAACGGGTGTAAATTTCATACTCGTCTACCCGTACCCGACATTGTAACTTGCGGGTACTACCCTCACCCGATTATTGTGTGTCCTACCCTACCCGAATCATCGGGTACCCGATCGGTACCCTACCCGTCGAGTAGAATTGACAGCCATAGGTGAGATAAGTGGGATTATGTGCAGCATCTCCCCACTTCATTTTCTTTTTCATAAGGAAGCGAACAGTGCAGATTGATTTAGAATCCAACTGACGATTAGACAAGCCCTGGACACAAGAATCATAAAATAAAAAATGATCAGAAAAGCTTTTGAGTTCATACTTTTTTTTAATCACTCAATTTTATTTTATACTTTCTGCAAGATGGGCAACAAGAAAAAACCACACGAACAAAAAAAAGAAAAGACGAGGACGACGACACTATCATATAAACTCAACATGATAAAAAACCAAACAACTCGCTGTCAACCAATCAAAAGAAGCTGTTTTTAGAACAACCCTGATCTAGGAGTCAATGTCCAGGTCCTCACGGAGTGTAATTCAGACTTGTAATAACATTTTCTACCATCCTTGATAATATTATGGAGTGCTTCCCATTTCATGTACATGTTGCAACAAGATATGTATGCTTCTGCAATCCCATCCATGCTCATGCCTTTGTCTCATCATCATAGTGATCATGCTCACTAATGAATCGCAGTGGAAGCTGAACCCAAAGCTAATCTTGAAGATATTTTAGGATCAAGAAAAAAAGGACATAAGAGTGTATGGAACATTGATTATAACTGCAGATAACCTTATCTCAATGGTAGAAGCGTGATCTTTGCTAACTGAACCGCTTGGGTTTACAAAATTCAACTCCAAACTTTCCTTGAATTCATCGTATCACCCTTAATCACCATCTTCTCATCCATAACTCACTGCTGCTAATGAACTTAACCTCATGCTTTCCGCACTCAAAAAATAAGCTTTCGGGCATAGATTGAGCTTGCAATTTAAATTCGGGCCGAGGCACTTCTTAGGCTAATCAAGGAAGAACAAGTTACCGAGCAAATTATACCGATAAAATAATTCAATGACCTCGTATAACCACTGAAAACGAAAACACGACCTGCTTTCTTGCTTGGGTGTTAAAACTGAGGGTCGAAGGAGCAGAGCGAATAGGGGCGAGATGACCAAAGCATTAGAGCATTTAACTCCATGGGGAGCTGGGATTCCAGTAATTAAGGCTATGAAACCCATTTTTTTCCTTATGAAAAAGCAAATGAAAAAGTGATAAGCGCTTATACTTAAAAGGTGTAGGATAATTTCTAGCTAGGAAATGTCCGCTTTTGAGTTCATACTTACACATGTCTAGCTTAATCTTTGAGACTATCATACACCTACTACAAATCAACCATAAATAGTGCTAAAAACACCTCATTTTGTTTAAAATCATGTGAAACACTTTTTGCGACACTCAAATGATCGCAAACTTTTTTTTAATGCAACCTTTGTTCTGATTAACTTGAATGATAGAATCAACATATAAATGCACTACATACATTCATTTCGACATTGGAAGATAATCAAAGAGTTTTCTTAATATATTTGATAAAATAAAACTCTAACAAAACAATTATAACAAAACAATTATAGTCATCATGAGAAGTACAATCTATCAACAACACCTCCGACAGGATCATTGAATCTGTGGAAGAAAGTTATTATCTTGCCACAAAGAATGTTTTGCAGCATTGAAGGACAACCTTAATTGATACTACAAAGTTTTTCCTTCAGAGTTTGGTAGAAGCTGAGGAGGCTACTAGTTTAGCGTAATGTTCTTTTGATTGTTTCAAATTTACTTGAAGTTTCTTTATGACTTTGTTGGCTGAAGTTGCCTTAGGTTGTGCGACTTTAAGGTATTCTTTGGCTTTTTCAATGCTCCTTTGACCCATCATGTAGTGATGTTTTTTCATTAAGGCTAATTTGTTTGTACGCTAACTCTTTTTCCATCTCGGCCACACGTGAATGGGTGTTCGCCACTTCTTCGTGAAGGGTAATAGGGATGCAAACAACTGCATGAAATCGTAAGAGATCAAGTATTTAAGAACAATCTTCATATTGGAGTATGACGATGTTGAGATTATGAAAATACCTTTCCCAAGTGACATAACATAAAGTGGTAATGATGACCTTTGAGAATTCCAAAGCTTTCTGGTGGTCAACATCATGAAGGATGTTCGTTAACATAAGAAGGAATTATTTTCAAGTTGTGGTGTCCATTAGTGACGTTTCACTAGAAGAGTTTCTAGGGCCCTCGTCATCTTGGGCTCTCTTGGTTAATCGAGCAAGAGCGAACTACCTCCTCGGCATTTCATACTATCACTTGTGATCAATGTAAGGGTGATTTGTGCATGTAGGTGATAAAATAATAGGTGAACTTTTGGTTTCTGTCCACTTTGAAATCGCAAGGGGCATGAAAACCAATACTTCACCTATCATTTCATCACTTAATGATATATTGGGAGAAAACGCTATGCAAAAGATTCTTCATTATTAGAAAATATTATAGGACATCTTATCACAGTCGGGGATAATTGGAAAGATAGTGTTGTGTGTTAAGATATGAATTTCTCGGATATGCACTTGATAATATACTGATGGTGTTGCTTATTCTGAAGTTACAAAGGGTTCCTGAGAAACTCTACACTTATTCGACAATGGCATATGTTAAGTATCCGTCCATCAAAATTTCGCTTATTTTCGAGCCATTGCGGGACACGAGTAGCATATACCTTGATAATCCTTTATATCAAATAATTAAATCTCGTATGCCAACCTACTTCTTTGAGATTTTGTTCCAATCATTACACACAACAACTAGCAAATTGAATATGATGTTTTTTCTTTCCTTTACATACAATCTGCAACCACACATGAACTCAGAAAATAATAAATCCAAGCAATTATAATAACAAGTTTATAAATTAAGAATAAATTATGATTAATTAATTAAAATAACAATTCAGGAGCCAAGCAATTAATTAAATGTTGGGAAAGTTGAGGGATCAAATCGTATCTGTTCGAGCCGGTAGATGACGTGAGTTCAGAAATTAGAGCTTACCTTTGTTTATGGGGATTCTTGTGAGGGAGAAGTTTTGTAAGCTTTCAGGGAGTAATGGACTAGTGAACTTGGGCCTCTAAGGAAATAAACGATTTTGGGCTGTCAATTAAATCTCATTTGGGCCACCAAAAAAAAACATTCTCCACCTTGGCCCAAAACTGGTTCAATAGACTCGGGATTTGAATAGGAGTCATCGTTTCAAAAGAGACGTGGATACGTGCACACTCAAACATAAAGTTAGTACGAGACAAGTACACATAATATTAATAGATTATATCAATCACAAGTATCATAGTTTAAAATCCATTGGAATGCGTGGCAACTGTGAGCCCATTGTTTGCTCCATGATTATGTGGATCTCACTATGTTTGATGAATGGTACAACTTTTATACCTTGAGGTATCACTTCATATGTGGTATTCCCAACACTTTCCATGTCCTGCTCATGTAAATATCTGTTCCATGGGCTGCTTGTATAATAATATCTATTGGTATATAATAAATCTAATATAAACTTGCTTAGTGTATTAAATGAGTGAATTGTTATTGTTGATATTCAGAGGAAATAATGATGATTTTAAAATCATTAATTAGTAAAACAAACATCGTTATGCATTTAAAAGTTATTCCGCTTTACTCTACATCAACCAATACATCTAATTTATTTATTTCATGTCCTTTATAGATTTTGTTTTTTAATGATGTTTGCAATTCTTGACCACCGAGAATAATCATATTTCAAGGTGATTTGATATTTTTAAAGTATAGTGACTGAAGCACCATGACAATCTCAGCTATGCGGGCTTCAAATAGACAAATGTCTACGTACAGTGTTCGAACAAAATTTGTGAAAAAGAAACTGAGAAAATATAA